>PVJH01002738.1:0-160252 GCA_004026705.1 Nesogale talazaci | reverse complement strand
AGCTGGCACAGAGATCTAAGTTAAATGCATGTGTGGAGCACACAGATTTCATACGAGACCTTACGGTTTAGTAAGCAGTAAGAAAATATTCTTGAAATCAATTTTTTTCAAGGGCATAATCCCAGATATGAATTACAATAGGATCTTTTGTTGCTGTTGTTTTAAAAGACGAAATGTTTTCCTTTGTGACATTATTGCATTTCAGACGATTTCATCATTTATTATGTTGACTGGAATTTTATCTTTCTTTTAAGTAGCACTCTTTATGAGATCATTTTGTCCCTCTGGAATCTCAATCTGGGGAATGACTTTGGTGCTTTTGGTTTCTGGTTGTCTGAAGGTTGTTGTTTTTAGGGGGATATTTTGTGTGTGTGTGTGTGTGTGTGTGTGTGTGTTTAAAGACAAGCAAATTCCTTATTCTGATGTGCACACAAACACCCTGACTTACTGTGATCATGTACTAGTCATGAGTATAAGTGATAATAAACAAACATAGATTCATTACTCTGAGGACATCAATATTATGTTAGAAATTGTAACATCTTGTCAGGGTAGGTACAGATTTGAAAAATCATGAAAGTTAGTTCCTTAGCACAGGGATTTTAAGGCAAGTAACAATTGTAAATATTAAAATACAGGAAGAGATTTTCTGAAAGCTTCCTTTTTGGGTATCATTTGGGATTTCCGTTTCATTTGCACATAAAAGCACCTCCATTGCTGGAAAACTCCAAAAGCAATAAAAGGAAACAAAGATAAAGGTCAAACCCAATTTCTGATTCTTTATTCCATAAAAAGTAATCTTTAAAACTGTTAGAATGACCTTCAGCATTTATAGGACAGAGTAGAACTGCCCCTTGGTAGTAAATCTTTACAGGAGCAGAAAGTCACTCATTTCCACCTGACTCATGAGTTTGAACCTCTGCCTTTGGTGTAATGGCCCCATATGTAACCCTTTGTGCCACCAGGACACCGGTGGCCTTAAGCACAGGATACTGGCATTGGTCTACTAGAGAGGTTCAGCCTGCCATTTTCTGGGTTCTATAAGAGAACTGAGAAGCCCTGGTGATGCTGTCAGGTAAGCATTGAACTGCTAACCACAAAGGCTTGGTTCAAACCCACTAGCCACTCCAGAGGGAAAAGATGAGACTGACCCATAAAGATTAACCATTTCAGAAATCCCATACAGGTTCACTAATAGAGTTGACTATGACTGTTTTTTCTTTTGTTTGTTTGAAGTGAGATTTCCATATATTCAACAAATACGCATTTAGTATCTGTGTCAAACACTGGACTAAATGCTACACATAGTATGACAATATGACATCATGAAGTTTGCAGCCTAGTGAGAGAAAAAAACAGAAATTAAATAAATAAGTTCAAGAATATCTTTATTAAGTTGCAAGTTGTGAAAAATTTCATGAAAGAATAAAACAAAAATAGGGGGCGTTATCAGAAAAACGCACTCTAGTTAAATGAAATATGCAATATCCTAAATATTTCCAGACTTCCATCACCAGTGCTGAAGGAATAAGCTCTCTGTCACCAGTGGAAATGCTATGGAAGGAGCCACCTGGTTCTGGCAAAGATTGGACCTGATCCAGCAGGCTTCTCTGGTGTTCATGCACTTATTAGGCTCTCATGTTCAATACTCTGTCCATAAAACCCTTTCCATAAACAGTTGCCTTCAGTTAGCTGTACTCCAATGGTCCAAAGCTGGGGTCCTAGTTGGATCAGATAGAACATGTCATTTAAGGGGAAACTTTTCCCTGGGTTATCTATTGTCATTCCCTCTTTTGCCTTTCTTACTCCTGGATATCTCCCTCCTAACGACAAAATCTGGAAGTCCTGTCTTATGGCAATCTACCCATCACCGTCTGCTTGACCTTCTGGGACATCTCTCTGAACCTACCTTTTCCTGTGAGTTACGATTATCTGCTGGACCCCCTCTCCTCTACCAGCTTGCCTTTAAATTTCCTCTGGTCTCAATATTAGAAGGAATATTTGCTCGAGAACTTAGCAGGCTTACTGTATACTGTTTTAGCAGTTTGACCTGAAATGTAGGAAGTCCTTCTATCCATTTTGCCATCAAGAAGATGGATTGACACAGTGGCGGCGCCAATGGGCTCAAACATAACCTTGGTGAGGCTGTCAGAGGACTTGGCAGAGTTTTGTTCCATTGTGCGCAGGGTCACGCTGAGTCGGAGCTGACATGATAGCCCCTCACAGCCCTGCCTTTACCAGCTCTCTTTCTCTACACTTAACTGTCTTTTTTAAAAAAATGGAACGCTTCACGAATTTGCGTGTCCTTCTTGAGCAGGGGCCATCCTAATCTTCTCCGTATCATTCCAATTTTAGTCTGTGTGCTGCCAAAGCGAGCACTCTACACTTAACCTCCATCCCTACTGTTTCCCATCCCCATCCTAAAACTCTTACTCTTTAAAAAATAACAATATCATTCTGTGTTTAAGGTAAAAATCTACAGACCAAATGAGGTTGTCATTGGACAATTTTTACATAAATCATTCCATGATTTTGGTTACATTTTACTCCATGTCGTTGATCTCAGTTGTTTGTTTAGGTTGTACCATTTCCAGTTCTCCAGTTTCCTTGCCCTCTTACTTCTCATCCTTGTTTATAGCACCTTTTGATCATTTGATCACATACAGATGGTTTTTAAAGGCGCTCATTACTCACAAGTGATTTTGTTTATTTTTTTTAGCCAATCTGTTATTTAGCTAAGAGGTGACCTCCAGGAATAATCTTGGTTTGAATGCAATAGTCTTAAGGAATCTTTTAGTCTCAACTGGTCCAAGACATCAGGACATGTTAAGAATTTGAGTCTGTTCCATATGTTTTCTACCATTCTGTCAAGATTCACTTGTTGTGACCCTGATAAAAATGATCACTAGACACCATCTACTCCTTCAGGTCTCAGGAAAGGCCAGGTCATGGTGTAGCTAGACAATTGCCCTATCGATGATGTTTTTCTCTCAGCCTTTGGTTTCCTTTGAGGTTTTTTAAACAGATAAGTAGAGGCAAATAGCTATATTTTATGGTCATTTTCATGCTTTTAAGGCCCCAGACACTGTCCACCACATTGGTAGAACCCTGCATGAACGATGTTTTGTCAATTAATGGAGTTCTCCTATGAAACTGTGGTCCTAAGTCTTAAAACTCTGAAGATCAATCTCATAAGGTAATTGGCTATGTCTAAGAAGTATCCAGAACTGTATATTTTGTGTGGTTCATTGCATATTTATGAATAGACATACATGCACACATAGACCTGTGATACGCATATCTATAGATATTTCTATCTGCACACACGTACCCATACACATCTATGACTATATACATATTTGTGTAATGGAAGGCATAATTTTGACTGCTTTATTGTTGTTGTAAAGTTATCCTTGTCCTTTCTTCTCCATCCTGCAAAATAGCAAGTGCTTTCCCCTCTCACACTCTCTGCTGTCATTCTCGGTAATAGCGAATTAGCTTTGGTCATTAAAACAGTAACACTAAAGCACAGATACACATGTAAAAGGCAAGAGGTGGTTTGTTTTGTTTTTTTTTTGGGGGGGGGCATCACTGCTCTCCAGTGGTGGGAGTAGGAGGCCCAGCCCCACTGCTGGAATTGAACCTCCATCCCAGTGGGCCACAGTCCAGCGCACAACCACTACGCCACCGGGGCTCAGCCCAAGAGGTGTTTTTTTTAAGACACACAAAAGAGCCCTGTCTCCATTTTTCTGTTTGTTAAACCACAATAAAAAGCCACTAAATGCATAAATTCCTGGGGCAAGACCCAGGCACTCTGGCAGGACTCAGACCCAATCCAGGGATACCTAGGGCAGCCAACTAAAGGAAAGAATGTAGATAGTGGGGGAATTGGGCACTCATCCACCCACAGAGAGGGTATTACTTATGTCTCTACAACAACAGTTCTCAACCTGTGGATCTCAATCCCTTTGGAGGTCAAGCAAGCCTTTCCCAAGGGTCACCTGATTCATAAAAATAGTAAAATTACTATTATGAGGTAGCAAAGAAAATAACTTTATGGGTGTGGGGGGGGGGTCACCACAATATGAGGAACTGTATTAAAGAGTCACGCCATTAGGAAGGTTGAGAACAACTGCTCTACAGGAAAGGGAGAGAAGGGTCAGACACACCAAACCTAGAGGGCAACATACTAGCATGAAGCAGCGAAGTAACAGAGAGGTCTGTGGGGCCAGCCCCCATCCCAGATACATCAGTCCCCGCCCCAGAAGATTTCACTTCAGAGAACAACACTGAAGTTACAGGCCAGGGAGAGTGATGCGTCTCTAGACCACATGGGAGTAAAGTAAGAGGGAGAGAAAGAGAGAGAACCACATTCTGGCCCAACAAGCTCAAAGGATGACACTCCTGCTCAGAACAGCTAAGGTACAAAGAGGACCTTGGGGCCGACCCGACCAGGAAATACAACACTCCTTCACAGACCCACAGTGCTGCAGGGGACAGCACTGGAGACAGTGTGGAAATTGGGCCCATACTGATCGCTAACCACCACCACCACCACATACACATACTGGGAGGAACACGAAGGGAGCGCAACAGAGCAGCAAGGGGGGCAAAGCAACAAAGTGCCCGGGGAATCCTGAAAATAGACTTCAGGCCCAGAGGGCAGGGTTTGGCACTTCATCAGATGCAATGGGAAAATATTCATGAGGGTCAGTAGACATACCTGGAACTATTTATGGGCCCCATTGTCCACTTCTTTTTCCTCTACATGTCTATTGATATAAGATAGGCAAGATTAAAAAAAATTCCCAAAGAGGAAACAACGGAATCAGCTGTTCCAGGTGAACTGGGAAGTGGGGGAGGTGGCCAAGAAAGAGGGGATACCAACAAACCCAGGGACAAGGGAATAGCAAGTGGTCTAAAATCGATGGTAAGGAGTGTGTAGAATGCCTGGTGAGATTTGATCAAGTGCATGTAGCCAAAAAGAATTACTGAGCGCCAAATGAAGGTCAGACATAATAGTGGGATGGGGGGAAATAAAAGAAAACAAAGGAAAGAAATAAGAGGCAAAAGACATTTATAGATATATAAAATATAGGCATAAATATTGTGTTAGTCTGGGTACATTAGAGAAACAAATCCACAAAAGCTCATATTTTAAGAGAGAATTTTATATAAGTACACATCAAGAAAACGTCTCAACCCAGTGCTACCCCAAGTCCACGAGTCCAACTTAAATCCATGTCTGACACCAATCTACAAAGTCCTCCTTCATCTTACAAAACGTGTGCAACAATGCCAACTGCAGGAAGAAAACTGAATCAGTGGACATGTAAGCATCTCAGCGCAGGCTGGCGTCTCCACATGACTGCTCCAGCACCCGGGGCTACATCGTAAAGATGTCACTTTGAGGACCAGAGTGCATCTGAACCAAGCCCCAAGCCATAGTATTTTCTTTACTCTTTAACACATTAAAGAGGTCGGATGCAGCAAATTTGCCCAAGAGTCAAGCAAAACTGCTTTTACAAAAAAAAAAAAAAAAAAATTCACTGTGACCACAGAGAAACTTCCCAGGCAACACCACTCGGTGCACTAACTCAGAATGAGTTGTTGGATGTTTGCCTAGTGGGAAAAATGCATACTACGAAAGCATTGTCCAGCAGAGCTTCTTTCTGTTTTTGGTAGGCGTAGTCAACCCCTCATATATACCCAGCACTGGTACAGTAGATGGCACACAGTGATTAATATTTTAATTATTAATATCTCATGAGGAAACTATGCTGTGACTAAGTACACAGAACACAGATATCGCTTGACTATATACAGTGTGGTGTATTCATTTCAAAGGAGTTTTTCTTTTTTGTGGCTGAGCTAAGAAAATTTATTTATTCATATATCCAGTACCTACTGTGTACATACAATGTCTCATCTCTTCTGCTCAGTGGGAGCCTGGTTAAATAAGTTCCTGAATAAACACACTGAAAAAGATGATATGACACAACTAAAGCATGCTAGATGTATTTATATGCACTATGGAAAGATCTTCAAAGACATGGGACTGAGCCTGAGAAAAAAAAAGTTGCTAAAAAATTTACCCAGAATGATACCATTTTTTGTAAAACTACATGCAATAAACAGCAAACATGTCACATCAATGTGTAAAATATGTCCTAGAACACTACACACCAAACAGAGAAGGAAACTAGAATGGGGGGGATGAGGGGGGGGGAAGCGGTTTAAAAGAATAGGATCCTCATTTGTCATGTTCATATTTCACATAAAAATGAATTCATATAGTCCTTAGATGACTTTTAGAAACTTAAAGCAAGTAAGAGGAAGGCCCTGATAAGTTTCTTCGATGCCAAACAATTTTTTCAGCGTCCAGTTGCCAGACAGGCTCTCTGAGATTTCTGACTTTAAGGAGACCAGAGTATTAGCCATTGACTTTTAAAAAGAGAGAAAAGCTAATCACACAGAGAGAATCCACAAAAGGTCCTATCTTGTCAGCATTCTTCTTCAATGCCTTGGAAAACGTAGGAAGAGGCATGTTTATATAAGCACACCTACATATAGTTCTAAATTTACCTATTTAGCACAGACACCCTGCCTCCTACTCCACGCAGCTCTGTCTTCCTCCTCACCTCTCTGCAGACAGCACCTTCCCTTCCTGCCACAGCTAGCCTCCACAGCGGAGCTGGGTGACCCAGTAAGCAAGATTTACGCAGCATTGTTTGTGCTTACTTACTTATCTACCGTGAGCGGTTTCACTTCATATTCCCCACAACCCCTGGGAAATGGTTCACTACAGAACCATTACAGATAAGTCAGCCACAATCAGCCCATGCCTAGCTTGCTTAGTGGGCACTCGTCTGTGTCACACAAAAGAACTCAAGACTCATTGCCTTTGAGTTGGTTCCAAGTCACCGTGACCCGACAGGACAGGGCAGAGCTGCCCCTGTGGGCCTGCAAGGCCATCAGTCTTCACAGGAGTAGAAGGCCTCATCTCCCTCCCCTATGCCTGTCAGGGACTGTACCTTTGGAAGAGGCTGTGGTTCTAGAGGAGGGCGCTGTGGTGTTGGGAGAAAGAAAGGTGTCAAGCAGACCTAGAAGTAGGCTATTTTGATGTGGTGGGGGAAAGATGAACTTGTGCAGTGTAGATGAATAAGGAAGCACCACTAACCCCATGCTTACCTGGCATGTTGGGTAATCCAACAAGGCTCAACAATATCTGATTGGAGGCAGCTGTAAAAAAGCCGTGGGGGGTGGGGGGAGAGTGTTCACTCCCATCACAAGGAGGTATGCTGAATTGTAACCTTGTCCCTGCCTCAGACTCGCTTGCAACCGAGAAAAATCAGGTGAACTTTGAGGCATCTGTGAAGAGGGCCTTGGGGAGCCCTGGTGGCAGAGTGGGTCACACGATGGGCTACTAACTGCCAGGTCAGCAGTTAGCCATCACCAATCGCTGCGAGGGAGAAAGGTGAGCCTCTCGACTGCAGAAAGAGTTGGAACCTTAGAAAAGGCAGGGGTGTCCTGTCCTTTGAGTCAGCAAGACCGCACACTGTCCCTCCCGTCCTGCCATCGAATTGATACCTGCTCGAAGTGACACTGCAGCACGCGGTAGAACTGCCCCCTGTGGGTTTCCAAGACTTTGCATGTGTACAACTGTAATGCTCTCTGGAACGTGAACATTTTAAATGTGTATACGTATCGATTTATAGAGTATTATCCCTTAATGTCATAGATGCAGATTCCAACTTGTTACTATGAAATGCTGTCGCAGAGCATTTATCTATAAATGAGGCACTCACTCGCAGGTGTGTGTAAATGGTGCTTGCCTCCCTTCATCCACTGTTCATGAACATGATATTCCTCACGATCCTCATGAGTACCTCAAGGGACCTACATGTCAGGCACTGACATGTTAATGCACTTGAACATCCCAACTCAAGAAATGTAGAACTACAAATAACAAGTGAGTTCTCAGTGAACTACAAGAAGTTGTACTTTTCCAGGGAAACATTTTGAAAGCTGTAGAATTTAAAAGCCCCATCTGGCCCTGGTTTCTGACATGATGACTGAAGTCCTCTGACCAGATGCCCCAGTAAGTCTGCCCCCGCATGAAACCCCACCACTCTTCCTCCACTCTAGGCCCACGATGAAGGAGTCCTGGTGGTCTGTTGGGTTACATCTTGGACCGTTTGAACCCACCACAGGCTGCACAGGACAAAGAGGAGGCTTCCAGAATCCATCGAGATCTAAAGCCTCAGAAACCCACAGGGACAGTTCTACCCTGACCTGTAGAATCTCCATGAGTCAAGTTCAACTAGAAGGCAGGGAGAACCATGGCTTCCTTTAAAAACCATATCCACTGAAACAAACATCTTGTCACTGATCTCACTCAACAGTAGGGCAGGTTCACAGAAAGTAGACTTCTGATCTTGCTGCCTAAGTGTAATATGATTGATAAATTTCAGAAGGAAGAAGGAGGTATAGCCTCATTTTCGATATTACTACTCTTAGTTTGAAAGTTGAGAGTTGGATAATAGAGCTTATGATAGTGTAAGTATATTCCACCAGATAATACGTTTGTTTAGACTCATACGTAGACCAAGGAAAGGGGATTTACACAAAACATTATCTAACATCTAGCTACAGGTGATTTACTGCTGTGCACTGAAATGTGGTTGAAGTACAAGACGGATAGTAATATTATATTGTGGTATATATCCTGTTCACATCAGGCCTTCGTAATAAAAGCCGAACAGCAATCTACAGAACCTGTCTTAAATCTGCCATCTAAGATACTGATTGTAAAATAAAATGATCAAAGTGCAGGTTATCTCTATACTGCCTTCCCCTGAGAGCGTGGTATGCAAAGAACTTCCTACTTTTTATTTATTTGCATTCAGTCAACAGAAACATAAATTAAATTAAAAACCCTAGTGTTATGTGAACTGAATAAAGCATACAAAATATGTTACTAAGTAGATTTTTTAAAAGATATTGCAGACCATGGCCTGCATTGTACTTTCATCCACTACCTTTTACTACTTACTGCCAAGACAATCTGCTGATAAAAATAATAGACTAAAATGAATTTTGCAAACCAGCAATTTCACAATCCTGCAGAGAATAAACAGTTTTTAGTAGGTCTTTTTATTTGACACATGAAAGGAAGCATTCCTGCAAACTGATTCTATTTGAAATAGTTTCTGAGGACCAATACAAACAAGTTAACATTGCATAAAGACTTTGCAAATGAATTTTAAGAAAGTGTTTTGTCTTCCCAGCGAGTAATTGCAAAAGGCTTAAAAGTCAAACTTTCCTCTGAAAGACATGTCTTTGTGTGTGATTGAAGTAATAAGGCAGAAAAGCATTAGTCTAGAATCAATCATCGTCTCTTCTACAACCACGTACAATCACAGAGACAGGTTAAAGGGAGGGTCAGACAAATCCTTGAAAGAGGAGCAGAAGTCCCAACACTTGGTCCCCTTTTTTGTTACATCCTGGAATTAAACATTTCCCTTCTCTGTGCTTCTGCGGCTGACCTGAACCTCCACTCTGACATTCCTTCATCTCAATGAGTTATAATAGTTTATTTGTTGTCACCCGAGTCGGACTGTAAACTCCCTGAGAAATTGTCTTAGTTCACCTTGTGTCGCTAGTACCTAACAAAGTAGTTCTTGTATCCCTAGCACTTAACACTGCTAACTAACTCAGCTGTACCTTGCACTGAGCAGGCATCGCAGAATCACTTAATGAATTTAAATTGGTATTGAAAATGATATGAGGAGGTTTCAGAGATTTTGTGGAAGAACCCCACATCTTTCTATTTCATCTATCCACAAAATTTTGAAGTCCTCTCCTATGTGGTTTGAATGAAAACTGTGTGTGGAATGGGGCAGAAGAAATGCAGCTAGCCTCCCATGATCTCATGGAAATGAGAGCTGGTCATAGGTGGATCCAACACATGGATGAGCTTAGGGTCAGCCACTGAACACTTGTCCCCCTTGCAAGGATGAGTCATTTCCTCCACTCAGTCATTATTTTTAATATATCTGTTGGGTGTCCATGGCGTGTTAGACAATCACCTGTTAAGGTCGTGGTTTGTATCTTCAAGCCTGGAATCACTGGAATTTGTCCAATTCCTTTGCAGATATGCCAACAAAAAGTCAGGCTTGAATCTCACATGTAAACTCATGCTAACCCATGAAGAATTTTCATTTTACCATGTAAATGTATTTTCGACTATCTCAGGATGGATTCTCTAGAGGGCTCCAACAAAGCTTACATTGTAGAGAGAGATTTACCTCAAGGAAATGGCTCACACTGTTGGAGACTTTGGCAAGTCCCACATCTGCAGATGGGATGGTTGGAGACTTCTCCTGACTCGTGCAGCCACAGGGGTGGATGACCTCAATACTGTCAGGTTAGACAGTAAACTGGTCCATGGACTGTCGAAGATGATGTGCAATAGAAAGCAGAGAAGATGGTGGCGACTGGCTCACGAGCTGCACAAGTTAATGAAACCCAAGAGAGGCAGGCAATATGGCAGGCTACCGACTCAAGTCCAAAGAACCTAAAGTCCAATGATAATGAGCCAGAGATACTGGATCCAGATTCAGCTAAAAGCAAGAGAATTTTCCCAGAATGTCCATGCGGATATATTAAAAGCAGGCCACACCTCGGAGGAAACTCCCTCCCACACTCTCTGCCCGTAGAGAATCTCAGCATGGAAGTGATTACATTGTATCGGATCCATCCTGGGAAGGGCTATCCCGTAACTGCCAAACCAGTGGGAATCCTGGCCCAACAAGTTGACAAACCATTATAGCCATTAACTACGCGCAGTCCTCGAACAATGTGAGTTTGAACTGTGTGGGTCCACTTATGCTCGGGTTATTTTTTAATACACCAGGTGACATTAATCAAGTCCACTAATCCTGAGCAGTCCATCTATCCATTAAAGAGCATATGTATCTCTGTAAAATAACGTGCTCTCTCTGGATTATTTTTCATCATACTGCAATACCATAAATCTTGAATAATACCATGGGACACCTGTGAAGTGCCACTAGTAATGCTGTTAGTACTTCTAAGAAGCATAAAGTCATGATATTACAAGAAAAAGAGGAATTTCTTGAAATGTACAGCAACTGTGATTGGCCAAGATTACAGGATAAATGATTTTGTCATAGAGGCCAGTATTTGGGGGGGAGGGGGGAGGTATCACTGCCCTCTGGTGGTCATGGGTGCCACCCAGTGCTGCTCCTGAGAGCTGCTGCTGGATTTGAACCGCCAAGCCCGCAGGCCGCAGTTCCACACTCAACCACTTACGCCACTGGGGCTCAGACAAGGCCAGTATTTTAAAGAAAAAAAAAAGGCATGAAGCTATAACTGCAACTTTGTCAGTGGATGTACAAATCTTGCTCTATTTACAAAGTTACCTTTTTATCTTGTATTCAAAGTGCAGCTCTTATATGTGGTGAGTACACAATAGAAATCACATACAAGATATATATTAAACAGCTATTCTTGTTATCAGTTAGGTTTTCAATAAACAGTAAGCTATTGGTAGTTAAAATTGGGGGAGAGTCAAAAGTTAAAGGTGGATTTTTGAGTGTACTCCTAACTCTCACTTTGTTCAAGAGTCAATTATAGTCCCATTGACGCAAGAGTTGAGCGTCCATTTGATGGCATAACAACCAGATCTTCTAAAGACACTGGCTTCATTCTCCCACTTTGCCAGGAACATGCAAAGGGCCACGTAAAATTAGCTTGCAATGAGCCGCATTTTGCTCCAATGTTTTCACATCATGCAGAGACTCTTGGGTAGTATGGCAGTTAGATGCTTTTTGTCACCTTGAAGATGTATGAAAGTGTCAGGATTAAAAAAAAAAGAAGAAGAAGAAAGTGTCAGGATGAAGTCAAACCTGTCCATCAAGGTTTGGTGGATGATCCCTAGATGGTATGAGGGAGTGAGACATTGGGAATTGCCCTTTCTCTCCTCCTCTGTCTCCCTGTCTGATGAGCCTGGACCACTGACCTTGAGATTTACTGGAGTCCTTTCATGTTTCCACCGACCTTGCCACTTGCCACCCACCAGCTGGTGATCTAACTGGGGTCTGTATCATTGCATGTGGCCACACGAGTCTGAAGAGGAACTTATGGACTACTGGCCGACGTATGGACTTGAGGTAGACTGGGATGGGATGGTTTCTTGATACATAATTACTTCTTAATATAAAGCTCTCTCTTACACAAATATGAGTGTCACTGGATTTATTTCTGTCATCAACATAGCCTAACACAGACAGGGTGCTTATCTTTTAGAGGCCTTGATCTTATTGCTGATTGTCTTGTTTTTCTTAAAATGATGACGAGAAAGTGGTTTACCTCACATTCACAGCCTGAAAATATCAAACTAAAAGTGACCACTCACATAGTTTATACAACAATGTCTTTTCAATCAGGGACAGAGACGATACCAGTAAGGATTAAACATTTTAAAAACAGGGCAGTTCATTGGGTTTGGCAGTGAATTCCACTGTGGACTCTTGGTGGCAGGGCTGGAGGTGCAGACTTCTCTCCAGGAATTTTACATGTTGAAAGCATTCCTCGTGCCCGGGATTCAGTGTTACATGATTCAGTAAGATCTGTTGTGGCAGACTGTGTACATGTCTTATGAACTAGTAGAATTAGAAGATATTGCGCTGTTGGATTTATTTTGGTGGATACATGTGACAGCTAACTGAAGGGTCAGCAGTTCAAAACCACCAGCCAATTCCTCCAAAGGAGAGCTGGGGTTGTCTGTCTTCTCCTGTAAAGAGGAACGTTCTTTGATGCCCACAGAATCAGTGAGTGCTACCCTGTCCTAGAGGCGTACTATGAGTCAGAATGGACTCGATGACAGTGAAACTTGGTTTAGGTTTTTTGTGTGGTTTTTTTTTTCAGGATGCTGGCTCCGTTATAGGTATAATTATGCAAAGCAGAGATTCCAGGAATGAGTTGCCAGAGAAGGAATTAGAAATAAGATCGCATATGAAAGCACCCTGAAAGAAAACAAACAGCAATCGCAGCAGTTAAGCCATCCTGGAGCGGAGAAAACCCAAACCCACGGAAATTGGGGTGCACAAGGCTGAAATCAACTACACAGAATGATACGGACATGTTCAATCAAGCAGTCAAAGCATGTGCAAGTTGTTTTTGTGCATACAGGTTTGTACACACAGGTTTTGTACACACACTGGTATCACGGGTACTCCAGTCAATTACCTATTACAAGGCAGGCATTCTCCTACGTTACATAGAATGGACAGATGTTTCTGTTAAAATATGCATGTAATTAATTGGCAGTGTATTGGAACAATAAAATTATATTGAAACCTAGTTTAAAAAAAAAAAACAAAATAAAAAAAACACTATTTATTCCATTCACTAAAATTGAGATAAGGAGGCAGATTCTTTGAAAGCTATTTCAAAGTCTGTGACTTCTTCCTTTTGAATTTACACCTAATTTCTGGATAGAGAAGGTCATTCAGTAAGATGTGGGTCTAGAGAGTGATGAGAATAAAGACTTGCTAAATGTGAAAAATTTTTTTGTTTTTACTTGCCATTTCCCCTTATTAAACTGACAAGAGCATCTGTTAAGAATTCTGTTGAAAGCAAGCTTGTTTGCTTATAGTTCCTAGAAGGGAAACAGAACAATTAGACGTAAAAGAGCCCTATTTGTTTAATCACTATTGCTGCCAGGGTAGTATCCTCCCTTTGAGTGGCAATTCTGACATAAATGTTGTAATTTCAGTAGTTTCGGGTAAATACTTCAAAAGAAAAAGAAAAGCTCATGAGCAAGCAGTTCTTCACCAAATTAATGGACATTAGCTGTGCAGTGAATTATTTAATATGACTGGTCTAGAGGAGCCCTGGTGGCATAGTGTGTTCACATGAGGCCATGATCTGCAAGGTCAGCAGTTCAAAATCACCAGCCACTCTGGGAGGACAAGAGGACCTTGGAATCCGTGCCCACGGAACCTCCTGGATCCAGGAGAGGTCTGTGACCCAAGAAGGGCTGCAGCAACCACAGAACCAGCAGTCAGAGCAGGAGATGAGTGGCGGGGCTTCCCAGACCACAGTGCAAGTCAAGCCAAGCGCCTTCAGGAAGGAGGTGTGTGGAATAGGGGTGCCTCGAGGCACTAAGTTTGATGAGCCATGTAAATGGAGCTGGATATCTTCTGGCCCAGGCGTATAGCAGAGTGGCATGTCCCTGGGGCATTTATTGGCATCCCTAAAAGAGCTTTGTCAATTGCAGAAGCAAGGCAGAGGCCCATGGACCGTGTGGCTGAAAGGCCAAATACCAGAGAGATCAACCAGTGGGTACGGGGGACAAGAGACTGTCCTTGTCAGAATGATTGTATCCTGAGGATTTTTAACTTGTAAACTTCCTGAATAAACCACACAAACGTGTGTCTTGTCCGTGAGTTCCCTGTTTTTGCAGTGAATTATCAAACCCAGCTGAAAAGGAGAAAGTGCGGGGAGACGAACAGTTGAGCCAGGAAGGTCAGAAGGTGGGGCATATCTGAGATCACATTCAGAAACTGGCCTTGGTCAACTGATGTTGGTGATTTTTCTTCCCCCCTTACATAGCTAAAAGAGTTCAGACTATACCCCTGACTTTAAACTGTTAGGACTTTAGTGTTCATTCAATCAGCACTGTTTACAAAATTAACCTATGTTTCTGCTCTCGTTAATGAATGATATCCTATTTTATCTGTTGTGTTTTCTTTTTCTCCCACCCCCACTGCTTTATATTTCTACATCTAAATGTGAAGTGCAAGTTCTGTTACCATCTCTAGATCCTATCATGTTGTCTCTTTGGCTCTCACTTAACACCCAATGTCTTCCATAAATCTTTCTCCATAAATCAATCCCTCCCTTTCATTAATCATTTTTGTTACTTACCTCTGGGTTCCTGCTAAGGCGGTCAGCATTGCTTGTTTATTTAGATGCTCAAAATTGGATACCATTGTTTCAGAGTATGAGGCACAATAATAACTTTTCTTCCCATCTGCACTGCAACACAATCTCAAACAATCCTGCTCTCGCCTCCTCGTTAATGCACACTGTAAACTTGCCATCACTTCTTCCAACCCTGCTGGCTAATCCACTTCTCCAGATTCGCTTCTCCACTAAACACTGTGGATGTGATTTTCAACAGATATTTTGTGTGCATCTTTCAGAGATGCTTTTTCCTATCTCCCATTGGAAACTTGTTTTGTTTTTTGGGAATTGTACTACTCTTCATACCCTGGTTATTTTTGAAAGCTTCTAACACTTTCTGATTTAGTATCTCTGGTCTTCAGTCCTCTGCTCATTCCCTTTCAGATTATTAAATTATTAATGGATACATAAAATGCCAGCTGCGGTGCCCCACTAGGAGACAGACCCTCAGAATGACATACAATACTACTGTTTGGACCCTTCCCAGATGTCCTTTCAGTCTCCTTTCATCGGCTGCAATATTGTGTGGACTACATGAAACACAAGTGCCCATTGTACCAAATGAAAGATTTTGCTCAAGTTTAAATATAATGCAAATGCCCAGTGATTTTCACTCACTCACTTCTTCTCTAAGAATGAAACTATGTGAAATCTGACTTGAGCTTCATGGGGATTTGAGCGTGTGGTGTGAGCTGATTTTTATTGAATACTTTAAATTGACCTTTGCTTTGATTTGCTTTTTTAGTACAATTTATTTTTTTGGTTGGGCATAGCCACAACAGAACCTGTACCAATTCAACATTTTCTACATGTACAATTTAATGGCATTGGTTATGTCCTATAAATTGTGCAGCCATTCTCATCCCCCTCCTCCAAGTTTTCCCTCTCCCACTGATATAAACTCCCTGTTCTCTAAGCTCCTTATCTTATAGTTACTATAAGTTATTAGCAAATTTTAATCCCATACAGACAGAGCTTAAGGGAGCACAGTGTTCAAGGCAAACATTCTATTACTTGTTTAGCAAAAGCATTAGTTTTGTGATGACTTCCAGGAATATTTTTTATTTATATTTTCAAAATGACCTCGCCCACTTGGGGGATTTCAGATTTGGGGGAGTTCAGCCTCTCTGGATCCAGAAACTCTGGATTCTGTGACAATTTTGAAATTCTGGTCTGTATTTTCCTTCTCTTGATCAGACTTCTTCTGCAGACTCTTTGAGCATTTGGTGTGGGTTGAGCAACCACCTTTCCAAGGTTATCATTACTCAATGTGATGCTGTCACATTGTGCCAAATGTTCATCCATGGGAGCTCTCTGGAGTCTACGTATTTCTCAAGGACATGCTTCAGTCCATCTGCATACTGAGGTGCCCTAGTGAGATCCATCAAGCAGTGGTCATGAGGCCTGTGTTGGTGTTCCTTCCACTGACAGATCTATCCAGTAGGAAAGCCACCTGCCCAGCGGCTAGGGTGGGTAGGTGGAGGGAGGTGTGTTTTTCTGGGTAGACTAGAGAAACAAATTCATCGACATGCATATGTACATAAGGGATAGATTTATATACCAAAGGAATGGAACATTGAGAAAGCGTCCCAACCTAATCCAGTCCAAGTCCACAAGTCTGATATTATCCCATATGTCTGATACCAGTCTGTAAAGCACATGCAATGACGCCAGGACAATCACAGGCCAGTGGGTGCAGAGTCTTGTATATTCAGTGGTGGTAGAAGTATCTCAGCGCTAGTCTCTCTGTAACTTCTCAAGTATCTCACAACTGGTAGAAGTCTCTCCAAGGCTCTTCTCCTTTCCAAGGCTCAGGTCTATCAGTATGCTGCAGTGTTTCCCAGGGAGTCACCTGGTGTCTTAGCAGTAGAACATCTCCAAGGAACTGAGTCATGAGTCTCTCACCTCCAAGGGGGAAATTTGGCCAGATTACCCAGAATTCTCAGGAGAAAGCCATGCCCACACAGAGGTCTCATTGGCTATCTCCAGATTGACAGGCTAGACTCCACCTTTACTCTCCCAATCTTAGTGTTTCTTTCATATCACTTCCTCTCCCAGGAATTCTTAGTTATCTAGTGCTGCTATAACAGAAATGCCAACATAAGTATTTATTGACAAGCAAAAATTTACTCTCTCAGAAGTCCAAACTCAGGAGACCAACTTGAAAAGAAAGTGGTTTATCTGTTGGTTCTGGGGGAAGGTCCTTCTCTCCTTTGAGCATCTGTGGGCTTGATGTCCCTTGGAGATCTTTGTGTGATTTGGTATCAGACTCACAACATCGCATGAGTCGAAGAGGTTCTCAGCAGAGACCCCAATCCAAAAGACATGCTTCTCCCAGCTCTTTTTTCTGGTAAATAATTGGGTCCCTTCTCTCTCCTTTTATCTCTTATAAGATAAAAGGTGATATAGGTTATATCTAGGGAAAATGCCCTTATGTTAGTCCAGGTAGACTAGAAAAACAAATCCATAGAAACTCATATGTGCATAAGAATGAGTTTTCTATAAAGAGTATATTGTATATTAAGAATGCATCTTGGGGCTAGCCCCAGTGGCATAGTGGTGCAGGACTGCGGCCCACTGGGTTGGCGCTTCAAATGCAGCAGCAGCTCTCCAGGAACAAGGCTGGGCCTCCTACTCCCACCAGAGAGCAGTGATGCCAAAGAAAAAGAAAAAGCATCTCAACTTAGTCCAGTCCAAGCCCTTACGTCTGATATTAGCCCACATGTCAGATACCAGTCTGTAAAGTCTTCTTCGGACTCACAAAACACATGCAGTGACACGGAATGCAGGACAATCACAGACCAGTCTTTGGAACCGGTAGTGTTGTGAGCATCTCAGTCCTGGCAGGGGCCTCCTGTTGTTCCTCCAGTTCCCAGTGCTATAGCAGGGTAATTCCATGTGGCTTCTCCTCAGGGATGTCTCGCAGAAAGTAAGCAGAGAGAGAGAGAAGTATCTCCCACCTCCAAGGAAGAAATACAGGCGTTCCCAGAAGTCTCAGGATAAGGTCATGCCCACAAAGAAGCCTCCTTGGTTATATCTTAGTTGACAGACTAGACTCCACCCCTTCACTATTAATCCTCTCAAGTCCCAAAGTGACAACAGATTAGTAACTACCACAGGCCCTTATAGTGAATAAGGCTATGACCTGAGTTATGGCAACTAACAACAGTCCTAGGTCATTAGCCAGAGGCCAGGGTTAGGAGTCACATGTCATAAAATGGAAGATAATCCTAAATACTGGAGACATAGTCTAGCCAGGTTGGCATGTTTGGGAGAGGCCAATCAGATCCACAATGATTTCCTTCACATTTCAACTCTGACTTGCTCTTCACACTGTCACAAAAATTGGGCAAGACTCTGGATAAAGAAAGAGTTGCAATGGGTAGCCAGAAGCCATGTGGCCCCCATCTCATGTGACATGATCCACACCGTGCTTTCTGTGGCTCTCCTGGTGCCATTAGGCTCATAACCGCAACGCCACAGGCCTGAACTCCCCATCTGCTGCTCCGGAGATGTCCCATACCCCAAAACACTGTGAATGGGGCTTTCTGAAGCATGGCATTCTTGAGGGGGTCTGGACCTTTAGCTACTAAAACTATAACCCAGATGAATTTATGAGAATCAAATGGGATCGCTTATCTAAATATATAACACGACATTTTTAATTTTTGATTGTGAATTGGGTGAAACTTTACAGCACAGATCAGTTTTCTGTTCAACTGCATACACATTGTGTTTCATTGATTACCATTTTGATAACATCACTGACCCCACTTCCTCCTTGCATTTTCCATTTCCTTTCCTCTCACTTTCTAAATCTCTCTTTGACCAGATGCAAATGTCCTTTTGCTCTCAAAAGGTTGATTACGTATACCTCAATACCAATGGTCCTTCCTTATAGACCTGTCTATTGATTGGCTGGAAATTGAACCATGAAGATTGCCTTGAAGGCTCACCAGTCTTTATGGAGACATTAAACCTTTAATGCTTTTGTGCATTCTACATTTTTCTCCCACTCTATCCAGTACTTTCTAAGGGGATACCTTTCAAAGCAGTTGGTAGTGATAGCTGGGGATCATCCAGTTCTTCTGGTCACAGGAGCACAGTGGCTAATGTTCATATGGTCCTCTAGTCTATTGAACTAATTGTTTCTGTGCATCTTTGATTATCTTCACTCTTCTTTCCTCCAGATGGGGGAAATGCTTTTAAAGTAAAGAGAAAAAATATAGCTATTTGATCTAATGTTCCTTTTTCTTTTTAACGACCATTTGTTACATGAATAGGATTTTTTTTCTTTCCATCTTCTATTGAAAAATTTCTCTCCCATACTAATCTTTTTTTGAAGAAGAATAATGAAACTATAACTACTTGAAATAGCTCATAGTAATTTGCATATTTCTTGACAGAATATTTCATACTTAAATATTTTGTGAATATTTAAACCCTTCTTTGGCTTTTCACTTTTTTCTACTTATCATTGATTTTGTCTCTCCATTTCTTGTCCTTTTAGCATATCCTTTAACTATTTCTAGGTCATGTTTCAGGCTGTTAGATAGTCTCATCCTTTAGGAGCACAGAAAGAGCAGCTGAAGTAACGATTGCAAAGTCAATCTACTAAACGGCACATCTGCTGTTCCAAAGGAAGACTAAACTCAGAGCCCATTTCCACATTGCACATAAACTCAAGTGCATGCTGACTTAGAGGGACCCTATTGTTGGCATGGACTCAAGAGCAGTGAATTCATGTGCAGAGTGAAAATGGGCTCTGAATTTAGACCTGACCTTTGAACTTTGCACATATTTAAAACAAAACAAAAAATACTTGTAGTTGTTACCAGGACAGTGAACAAGAAATGGAGCAAGAGTTCCTTCCTCCAAGTCTACATTATGACAGGTATCAACAGTGTTATTTCCAGAGGCACTGGGAAAAATTAAAACTTTTCTAAAAAGAACAGTACCAAATTTGAGACCAACGATCCCATGTCCCTCAACTGTACTGTAATGATTCACTGGGCAAAACAACCCATTCCCACTCCAATCTAGTTCGTGCAGTGGAAAGTTTGGGTTTGTTTTTTTTTTTCATCACAAGCAGCACAAAACGAGCAGCCATACCACCATCTCTGACACCAACCATTTTCCATCCCCTCGGTATTCTCCTTCACCAAGTTGAGTTTGGTGATTCACTGCAGGAACTCACAAACGATACTTACAGGTAAGTGATCTATTGGGAAGCAACAAGGCTCAACTTGGAAGTTACTGGATATAACTCAGGGCACAGGATGCAGCCTCTTAATCAATAGAACTTTCCACAAGGATAGCTCTCTCAGCTCCAGGGGCTGTCCCTGGCTTCCAGAGCTTCTCTGCCTCCGGGGCCTTACTGGGCCTCCATCCCGCTCTGGCACGTGTCAAAGCTTTGGGGCTCTGCTAACGAGTACCAGGAAGTACCCTGCTCTGTGAGCAAGCCTCCTCCCCAAAGGTGCTTAGCTCTCGCCATGGGCCAGTCCACACCCTGGACTGTAGCCCAATGTGCTGCCACTGTCTAATGCCATCTTGTGCTGTCTTCAGTCTTAGAGCTCATGACCCATTTTACAGCTCTTTTAAGAGGTTCCCTGCTCTCTCTCCATGCAACTCTCAAAGCTCAGGTCAGTTGACCACTTATAAAAGTAAGTTTCTTTTCCTTTCCAGATGTGATCCTCCAAGACAAATTGACCAATCCCCCTACAAGGTCATGTAAGTTTATCGGGTGGTTTGACGAACACTAATTTATAAAACAATTAACAAATCCCTTGCAAGATTATGGCCCACAGCATCCCTTTTCTTCCCTTTGTTGTTTAGTTGTTTAATTTCCTTTTTTTAAAAAAAATCATTTTGGAGGGGCCTCATACAACCCTTATCATGATCAAGACACACATCAATTTTATGCAGACCACATTTGTACAGTTGTTGCTATCATCATTCTTGAAACATGCTTCTTCTACTTAGGGCCCCGGTATCAGTTCACCATATTTCCCCTCGCTTGTCCCTCCCCCTCCCCTATGGACCCTTAATAATTTACAAGTTGTCATTATTTTGTCAAATCATACACTGTTCTATGTGTTCCTTCACCCACTTCCCTGTTGTCTGTATCCCAGGGAGGAGGCTATATGTAGATCCCTGCAATTGGTTCCCCCTTTCTACTCCACCTTCCCTCCACCCTCCCAGTATCACCACTAGTCCTGAAGGGATCATCTGTCCTGAATTCCCCATGTTTCTGCCTCCAGTGTACATCTCTTGGTCTAGCTGGATTTGTAAGGTAGAATTGGGATCATGATAGTGGGAGGGAGGAAGCATTTAAAAGCTAGAGGAAAGTTGCATATTTCATTGTTGCTACACTGTACCTTGATTGGCTTGTCTCCTCCCTGTGACTTTTCTGTAAGGGGATGTCACTTCACCTATGGATGGGCTTTGGGTTCCCAGTCTGTACTCTCCCTCATTTATAATGATATAACTTTTAGTTCTTTGACGCCTGCTACCTGATCCCTTCGACACTGTGTGGTCACACAAACCAGTGTGTTTCTTCCATGTGAGCTTTGTTGCTTCTGAGCTAGTTGGCGCTTGTTTGCTATCAAGCTTTTAAGATCCCAGATGCTAAATCATTTGATACTCAGGCACCAGCAGCTTACTTCACCACATTTGCTTATGCACACATTTGTCATCAAATCAAGATGGTGGGCATGCAATATTATGATTTTTAGTTCTTTAAAACCTGATAAATAGGGCTGAGCCCCGGTGCTGTATTGGTTGTGCACGGGACTGCGGCCCACTGGGACGGAGGTTCAATTCCAGCAGTGGGGCTGGGCCTCCTACTCCCACCACCGAGAGCAGTGATGCCCCCCCACCCAAAAAAAACCTGATAACTGACCCCTCTGACACCTCATAGTCACACAGGCTGACCACACCGTCCCTTTTTAGCAGAACTATAAACCCAAGACTCAAAAGGCCATATGTGAAGAGAAACTATTGTACTGCACATAGTCTAATTCATAATTGAAGCTCTTAATGGTGACATGTTCATTGTATTCATGTTCTTTACAAGTCAAATAGACAAATATATGGGAAACAGGGCTTTCTATTCCTGTTCAAATTGCAATCTCTGAGTGACTGGCAGATCTGTTTTAGCCTAGACAAGTCTCCATCAGTCGATTAGGCAGAGACCATTATACTAATTCTGATCAAGTTGAATCTCACTTGAAACTTGATCAGTTGATCACTCTATAGAGACAAGACCTGGATTTTGTCTGGGTGCAAGTGTTTCTTACTGGTTCCATGGCAGAAAATGTTATATGGTTTGTTTATTATTGTTGGGGGTCTTTTAAGTCTTATACATTATTAGTATTTTTGTCTGTATACTATTAGGTTTTTACCTTTACCAACTCAACACAATTTCATTTACTATTGTTTTCTGTTATGCTTCCCAGCTGTGAAGCACAGGAGTGGATGCATAATGATAAGAATGGATGCCAGAGGATGAGGGACCACAAGGGTGGGGGTGTGACAGGGAGAAAACTAATGAAGATAGTATAGGAAGGGAGCACTAGACTGGATTGTGATTACATGAATCATCTAAAAGGTGATTTGACCATGGGAGACGGGGACTGTGCCAAAATTGATGTGGGAGTGGTTGTACAATTATCCATGACTTGATTAAGTGATTGAACTATTGAATTACATGATGTATAAATTTCTTGCCAATAAAATTGTTGGGACAAAAAAAATTACAGTCACAGAAACACAAAGGGGCAGGTTTGCCCTGTAAGATCACTAAAAGTCAGCATCAGTTCTATGGCCATGAGTTTGGTTTTGGGAGTTTTAGACAAATATATAATAGATATTAGATAGATTGGTCATATTTTTAACATCTTTATTGGTTAAAATAGTTAAATTTCATTTTAAAAATAAAGGCTAGTTCTAATCACTTAATCTGCAAATGATAGCTACATTTTTCTATAAATGATCACTTACCACCCATGTCCCCCTTGTTGTATAAATAGCAATAGTCTTCCTTTTTAGAATATGGATTCCTCAATAACAAGGACTGGCTTGTTCAATTTGCTTTGGTAATCTAAACAGACAGAATGAAATCAGAATCTGGATTTTTTGGTGTAAAAGACATCAGAGGGCCGAGCTGTGGTGGTGTAAGTGGTTGAGTGCGGGGCTGCGGCCCGCGGGCTTGGTGGTTCAGATTCAGCAGCAGCTCTCAGGAGCAGCACTGGGTAGCGCCCACAACCACCAGACGCAGTGATGCAAAAAAAAAAAATTTCAGAAAGATTTCTAGTCCAATTTATTTTATAAAACATTAACTGTGTGTATTAAAACTTTCTGTATGGGAAAAGGAAAGTGAGAATAGAACTCATTAGGGTGCCAAAACGTGAGGGTGAGGTTCCTGCTCAGAGCAGCTCATTCCCAGAGATCTCTGTCGGGCTGGCCCCAGCATAAGACATGATGTTCTCTCCCTAGATGACAATGATGGAGAGGGAAGCCCTAAAGATACAGCTTGGGTTGGGGAGAGAGGCCAGACTGACATGGAGGCAAATCAAAAGGGGAGTGCAACAGACCAGTGATGGAAGCAAAGCCACGAAGTCCCCAAAGTATCTGGATCGTACACTTTGATTGGGGGCAGCACTTAGCACCCCAGCTGAACTGGCTATGGATTACCCACAAGGGGGCCAAACTAAATATCTAAAAGCATAACTAGTGGGAGTGGGCACTCGTTCACTTCATCTCTTACTGCAGGAATAACAATGGGGATATTTAGGATGCTCACCTTTTGGACAGGAATGATGAAGACTGAAAGGGTGGATGAGTTGCTAGACATGCAGGCCCTGGGATATGCAGATCTGAAAGAAAGGGGGACTGGACTGATGGTGAATGACATGCTCATCTCTTAACAGAGATCCCCACCTGCTCTATGTCAGGATTCCTGTTTGTCTTGCGACTATAGATACCGTTTGGGATTTTGGAGGAGTGGTGGTGGTTATTAGTGTTTATCTATTCAAGACAGATAGGATAAGGAATTTGAGAGAGAGAGGGCGGCCGGTCCAATGATTCCTTCAGGGAATGGGAGGGGAGAATGGGGAGGAGAACGGGGAGTCAACAATGAGAGGTACAGGGGAAAAGTAAGTGCTATACAATTGATGGTGAGGAGGAAGGTGTAGCTTCTCTGGTCATGTTTGATCGTTGAGTTATACTGAAAGGAATTACGGAAAGGTGGACAATGGATAAAGTGCGACAGGAGAAAAAATGGAAAAGAGGAAAGAAAAAAGAACACATGTGCATATAAGTAAATATATAATTATGGGTATATTATAATGTATATGGATATACAATGCCACAAGGAAACAGATGGACTTTGGGTCTCTACTCAGTACAAGAATGGTTTGGTCTAATGATGTGGCACTATATGATAATCACCTTCCTGACACAATCACTGAACACAAAATAGGTGCATAAGCATATGTGGCGAAGAAAGCTGATGGTGCTTAACTATTAAAGAAGATAAAGAGCTGATATCAAGGAGTTCAAGGTATAACATCTGGGATCTTAAAGGTTTGTAGTTAAACAAGCAGCCACCTAGCAGGGAAGCAACAAAGTCCACATGGAAGAAGCATACCAGTCTGTGTGATCATTAGTTGTTGAAGGGAAGAGGTATCAGAAGTTCAAAAACAAGCAACCAAATCGATGTGAAGGGGTGTGGATATAGTGGCGGCCCAAAATCCACCTATAAGATAATTGGACATTCCCTCTCAGAAGGGTCTCAAAAAAACGATGATAAATCTGTGGTGAGGTATAACATTGATGAACCACGTAACTATCCTCTCATTCTCTGATATTTCCTCCCCCTACTATAATGGTTTTTATTTGTTTTAATTTATTAATCATGCTAGATTTGGTATGTTCATTTGCATATTTAAGATCATTCAGTACATGGAAACGAAGATAAATAACCCTTCAGAAACAGTAACAGGAATAATGGTTCCCTGAAGGTACAGGGAAGGTTGGGGGATGGGAGAAATAGGGAGCTGATTGCATTGATGATTGAATAGCAACACTCAATGGAATCAATAACAGAATGGTATGTGAATGAATATATTGGATAGTGTAAGAAATGGCAAAAAAGAAAAAACTATTATGGGTGAGGGGGAATCAAATAAATAAAGAAAGAAGGGTTCCTGGAGGGGGTGAAGGGAGGGGATAAAGGGGAGGTGATATCAAGGAGTTCAAGAAGAAAGAAACTGTTGCCAAACTAATTGTGGTAGCAATTGTACACTACTGTTTGATGTGATTGAATTATGGAATGTTATGTGTGCCAGTCCAGGCAAACTAGAAAAACAAATACATAGACTCGCATATGGATATAAGGAAAAGGTTTATATACAAGAGGAATGGAACATTGAGAAAGCATCCCAGCCCAGTCCAGTTCAAAGTCATAAGTCTAATATTAACCCATTTGCCCAATATCAATCTATAAAGTCTCCATCCGACTCATGAAGTCACAGTATGTGCAGAGTCCCAGCGCCGGCAGGGGTCTCCTCATGACCCCTCACTTCCAGGGCTCAGGGTCCATCAATAGCATTCAGTGGTGGTAGAAGCAACTCAGCACTGGCTGGGGTCTCCACGTGGCATCTCCAGCTTCAGAGGTCTGGTTCCATCAGGGTAAAGCCGTGTGGCTTCTCCAGCTCCTCGGACGCTGCCATCTTGTCTTGTCCATAGTTCATTGTCTCTGAGACTAACTCTCAACAATTGGAGAGATAGCCTCTCATCTCCATGAGGGAAATATCGTGAGATTTCCCAGAAGTCTCAGGAGAAAGCCATGCCCACATGGAGGCCTCATTGGCTACTCAAAGGCTATCTCCAGATTAACAGGCTAGACTCCACCCCTATATCTCCATCATGAAATTAACATAAGCACATGACTGCCACATTATGATATCAATAAAAACACTCAATAAAATGATTGAAAATTTAAATATAGCAATAGTCTATACACAGGGGCATAAAAAGAAAAACAAAAAACTTTCTGTGTCACCCACAACTATGATGCTTCCAAACCATAGCCAACTCTGTAGAAGAAATTCTACAGAGAGAAATTCTCAGAAAGAAGAAATTCTTCTGCAAAGATTTACGGTATCAGAAACCTTCCGGAGGGCCATACGAGTATACTTGATGGCAGTGGGTTGAAGTTTATGTAGCAGTTTTCTAAAAATTATATTAAATTGTCTGTAGTCAAAATAAGATTTCTTCCTAGTGTCTCTGATTCTCCCATTCCCCTCCCCACAAAACAGCTACTATCAAGTTTCTTTTACAAGAAGAATTTATATAAAAATAATCATAGACTTAGAGCTTTAGAAAATATAAATAGGCTGAGCCCTGGTGGTGTAAGTGGTTGAGTACAGGACTGCAGCCCACGGGCTTGGCGGTTCAAATCCAGTGGCGGCTCTCAGGAGAGAGGCAGTGATGCCCCCCCCCCCAAAATAATAATAAAAATAGAAATAGAAAATAGAAATAATATTAGAAAATAAAGACTAATTTCCAACTTGCTTTTGTCATTTAAATGTCTCCCTGCCATTGAATCAATTTCAAGCCAGAGTGACCCTGTAGGACAGAGTAGACCTGCCCTTGTGGGTTTCTAAGACTATTTACTCTTTCCAGGAGTAGAAAGCTCTGATTTTTTTCCCCACAGAGCATCTGGTGGTTTTGAGCTGCTGTGTTGTCAACTTGTAACTTGTAACTACTATGCCACCAGTGCATTTCATTTACATAGTAGATATGTATAGATTCTTTAATTGTTAATTTCTGTGCTCAAATATTATATAGTGAGCACTAAAATTGAGGTACATGCTAATATTTAACATTTATTTGCTAGTGAGTGATACAAAGCATCTCCCTAAAGATTCACTTCTTCTTTAAAAAAAAAAAAACTTGTAGACACCCCATATTGAATCTGGAAGAGGGCCAAGACAATGATACTAATATCTTCTCCACAAGAAATGTAGGGTTTAGGGACCTTGGCTTATACTGAAATTCTGTTTGGCAATATATATGGTGGTACTCCTACAAGTGATTATGTAATTTACGAGTATACCTCACCAAAATTATTTTTTTTAAAGATTATTTTATTGGGGGCTCTTATAGTTCTTATCACAATTCATACATACATACATTCTGTCCAACACATTTGTATATATGTTGCCATCATCATTCTCAAAACATTCTCTTTCTACTTGAGCCCTTGGTAGCAGTTAATTTCACTCCTCCTCCCTCCTTCATGAGCCCTTGATAATTCATAAAATATTTTTTTTTCATGTCTTACACTGATCGCAGTCTCCCTTCACCTACTTTTCTGTAGTCCGTTCTTCTGTGAGGGGGGTTATATGTTGATCATTGTGATCGGTTCCCTCTTTTTCCTTTCCTTCCCCTCCATGTATCACTACTCATTATTGATCCTGAGGGGTTTAGCTCTCCTGGAGTCTCTGTGTTGTAAGCTCTTATCTGTACCAGTGTACATGCTCTGATCTAACTGGATTTTTAAAACCATTTTATTAGCCCTTAAGATTTACTTCTTGAGAAACAGTTGCCTCCCACCAAATTTGAGGCTGGAAATAAAATAGAGAAGGCAGTAGCAGATGGAACAAGAGTTGGTGTTTCCCTGTTGTGATGCCCTCACACACACGGGAGTCTTCAGCCTTTTAACATGAAGGGTGGAGAACTGGCGGAGCCCGCAATGAGATTATTTTTCAAAATAAAATAAGACAAAGGGTAGAGGATCAAGGCTCTCAAGTCGTAGTCTTAATATTCTAACTTTAGAAAGGTTATTTAAACCTTCTCTGGATGGCATAGACAGTTTTCCCTCTACTGAACCAAAAGGTTGGTGGTTTAAAGCCACCCAGTGATGCCACAGAAGAAAAGACTGGTGATCGGCCTTTGAACAAATTACAACCAAGAAAACCCTCTGTAAGAGTCATGATCTCAAAAACGCAGAGGGGCAGTTCAACCCTGCCCTGTGGGGTTCTTATAACAATACCCAGTGCATAAATATTTCACCACCAACATTCCATATAGTTCCATAAATTGTTAGAACTAAACCATTTGATTACTTTTCTAGCACACCTACCATCTACATGTCTGCTGATTAGTTACTTCTGTATTCCTGCTTTCAGTTCTTCCGACACTGGTTCTCAAGTAC
Organism: Nesogale talazaci; assembly: GCA_004026705.1. NCBI lineage: Eukaryota > Metazoa > Chordata > Mammalia > Afrosoricida > Tenrecidae > Nesogale > Nesogale talazaci. Next base: position 132,033 of record PVJH01002738.1, on the reverse strand, counting down.
AGGGGCTTACCATGACCTGAGAGGGTATTTGTAAATTGGGGAAGAACGCTTTTGGTTGTGATAATGACTGTGTGAGTGGGGAGAGGCAACTGCTGATAGAGAAAGTGGCATTTAATGGGCAAAGGTCAAGAATAATAAATACCCTTCTTTTCATGGGACAGTCTTACCCCAGGAAGCATTAAGAGTGCCCTTGCTGAAAACCTGCCTCCCCAGATGGTTGCTGAAAGGGCAGGGATATAGGACAGACAAGCTACCTCCAATGCTACCATTACTCACACCTCAAGGAGAGAATCTTCCTCTGCCTGGTCTCTTATGAGACTCAGAGAACATCCTAATCCCTGGGACTGTTTCCAGCCATGTCTTCCATTTTATACTGTTTCACACATACAGCCAGACAGCCCTGGAGGAAAAGCATTGTCCTTTCTTACTACCTGCCTTTTACATTTTAGTGAATGTCCAGAGACACTTCACTGTGCTTTTTTCAGATATGTATTTTTAAGAGTGAATACATTTGGAACAAGAAGCTCACTGTCATATCATGAGATTTGGTGCTACCACCATCTGGCTACCATATAGGGATGCTTTCCTGAGCACTAGCAAGACAAATGGAGGATCAAAGTTGATTCCTGGAAACCTAAGGTAGGGTCTTGGCTCTGATAACATCATTGCAAAAGACAGTGCTTCTCCTCCAGGTAGGTAGTAATAGGTGTTGTAAAATATAGAGAAATTGTCCTCCCCCCAGAATTCATGTCAGAAGACAGCACTGAAGGTACAGCTCAGGGACAGGGACATGTCTGATCAGAGCACAGAGAACCAATAAAGGGGGAGGAAGAGAGAGTGGAACACATTCTGGCCTACCATCCTCTGAGGACAATATTCCTGCTTAGAGCAGCCAATGCACAGAGTGGGCCATAGAACCAGCCCCACTATGAGACACGATGTCCCTCACTGAGCCATAGCACTACAGGGGACAACACTGGAGACACAGTGCAGGAATTGTACCCAATGTGACCCCACCACACTGAGGCAAAACACTGAGGGCGTGCAACAGAACAGCAAGGGGAGCAGGGCGACGAAGTCCCCAGGGAATACCAAAAACAGACTTTGGGCCTGAGGTGTGTGTGGTACTCCATCGGATTCCACCAGAAAACACTCCCGAAGGTCAACAAACAGACCTTGAATTATTTATAGCCTTTTATTTATTTTTTTAATCATTTCATTGGAGATTCATACAAGTCTTATCACAATCCATACATCCATCCATTGTATGTCAGTTACATTTATACATTTGTTGCTGTCATCATTCTCAAAACAGTTGCTTTCTACATAAGCCCTTGGTATCAGCTTCTTATTTTCCCGCTACTTCCCTGCTCCTCCCTCCATCATGAACCCTTGATAATTTATAAATGACTACTATTTTGTCATGTCTTACACTGTCTGATGTCTCCCTTCATGCACTTCCCTATTGTCCATACCCCAGGGAAGGGGGTATATGTAGATCCTTGTATTTGGTTCCCCCTTTCTACCACACCTTCCCTCCACCCTCCCAGTATTGTCACTCTCACCACTGGTCCTGAAGGGAGCATCTGTCCTGGATTCTGTATGTTTCTGGTTCCTATCTGTACCAGTGCACATCCTCTGGTCTAACCAGATTTGTAAGGTAGAATTTATAAGGGATCATGATAGTTTGGGGTGAGGGAGGAAACATTTAAGAACTAGAGGAAGCTTGTATGTTTCATCCATTGCTGGCTCATCTCCTCCCCTCAACCTTTCTGTAAGGAGATGTCCAATTGCTTACAGATAGGCTTTGGCTCCCCAATCTGTACTCTGCCTCATCTACAATGATATAATTTTTTGAGTTGTTCTTTGATTCCTGATACATGAGTTCTTCGACCCTTCTTGGTCACATAGGCTGGTGTGCTTCTTGTATGTGGGCTTTGTTGCTTCTGAGCTAGATGGCTGTTTGTTTAACTTTAAGCCTGTAAGACCCCAGAGTCTATATCTTTTTTTTCTGTCATCACTGCCCTCTGGTGGTTGTGGGAGCTACCCAGCACTGCTCCAGAGAGCCGCTGCTGGATTTGAACCGCCAAGCCCATGGGCCACAGTCCCACACTCAACCACTTACGCCACTAGGGCTCAGCTCTATATCTTTTTTTTTTTTTTAGGCATCACTGCCCTCTGGTGGTGGGAGTAGGAGGCCCAGCCTTTGCTCCTGTGAGCTGGAATTGAACCTCCATCCCAGTGGGCCGCAGTCCCACGCACAACCATTAAGCCACTGGGGCTCAGCTCCTCTATATCTTTTTAGAGCTGGGCACCATCAGCTTTCTTCACCAGCTTTGCTTATGCACATATTTGTCTTCAGCAATCGTGTTGGAAAAGTAAGCATCATGGAATGTAAATTTAATACAACAAATTCTTGCACTGAGGAAAACATTCCTAAAGGTCAACAAAGAGACCTTGAACTATTTATAGGCTTTTTTTTATTGTTCTTTTCTTTTGTTGCTCTGGCTTGATTTTTTCGTGCATATTATTATATCTGCATGTCTATCTAGATAAGATAGGTGAGATAAATGGTCTGGAGGAGAAAACAATGGGAACAATGGGGAGACATGAGGGAGGGGAGTCAGGTGAAAGTAACTGGGTGTTAATAAACCCAGGAACAAGGGAACAAGTTTTCAAAGATCAATGGCAAGGAGAGTGTAGCAGGCCTGGTAGGGCTTGATCAAGGACAATGTAAATGAGAGGAATTACTGAAACCCAAATGAAGGCTTAATATGATAGTAGGACAAGAGGAAAATAAAAGGAAATAGAGGCAAGAACTAAAAGGCAACAGGCATTTATAAAGGTCTAAATACAGGCATGTACAGGTGAAAATATATTTCTTTTTAAAAATATATATTTCCAATGATGATGGAGAAATAGCTCTGTGTACATATATTTATAGGTTCAGTATTAAGGTAGCAGACATTGGGGCTCTTCTCCAGTATTCCCTCAACACAAGAACACTTTTTCTACTAACTTGGCATTCCTTGATGCTCACCTTCCTGACACAATCGCTAAAGACAAAACGGGTACATAAACAAATGTGGTGAAGAAAGCTGATGGTGCTGATACTCCAAGGGAATGGACTACAGAAAAGTGGGTGAAGGGAAACATCTGACAGTGTAAGACCTGATAAAATAATAATAACTTATAAATTATCAAGAGTACATAAGGAAGAGGGGAAAATATAAGAAGCTGATACTGAGGGCTCAAGTAGAAAAAATATTTTTAAAATTATGATGTCAACAAATGTACAAATGTGCTTGACACAACGGATGGATGGATGGATTGAGATAAGATTTGTGTGAGCCCCCAATAAAAAAGATTTAAAGTAAATTAATTAAAAATAATAATAAAAATAAAGGAATACTTACTCAATTAATAGATATTGATCTAGATATATAAATTAAATATTAATAGATATTCATTAAAATATGATTACCAAAAAACAAAGAGAGACATAGAGACATTGTAACCCTCATACATTGATGGTGGGAATGTAAAATGGGATAGTAACATTGAAAAATAGTTTGTGGATTTCTCAAAATATAAATCACAGACTGTGACTTATGGCAATTCCACTGCAAATCAAAGTAGTTAAAAACATGTCCACACAAAGACCTGCAAACAAATTTTTAATGAAAATACTTTGACCAGATCTCCTAATGGCTATGTTATAATGACGACCATTCCAAAGAAAAGTGACTCAAAAGAATACAGCAAGTATCAAATGATATCACTGATATTACATGTAAGTAAAATGTTGCTGAAGATAATTTAACAATGGTTGTAGCTGTACGTAGACCAGAAGTTTTCAGGAATTCAAGGTGGATTCAGAAAAGGATGTGACACAAGCTATACTCATATCGTAGGTGTTGTCAGATGGATCTTGACTGAAAGCATAGAATGCTAGAAATGTGTTTTGTGTTTTATTGATTATGCAAAAGTATTCAACTCTATGGATTATAACAAATTATAGATAACATTGAGAAGAATGGAAATTCCCGAGCACTTCATTGTTCTCTTCCAGAAACTGTACATGAACCACGAGGCAATCATTGGAAAAGAACAAGGGAATTTCCTTCCACCATATTCATTCAATCTGTATGCTGAGCAAGTAATCTGAGAAGCTGTATCATATAAAGAAGAATCTACATAGCATCAGGATTAGAAGAAGGTTTATTAACAACCTCAAAAAGGAAGATGACCTTGCTCACGGAAAGCAAAGAGAGTTTGAGGCACTTGCTGATGAAGATCAAGGACTATAGGATTCAGTATGCCTTGGAACTCAATGTAAAAAAAAATTTGGGGGGGGGGGCGGGCATCACTGCTCTCCGGTGGTGGGAGTAGGAGGCCCAGCCCCACTGCTGGAATTGAACCTCCGTCCCAGTGGGCCGCAGTCCCACGCACAACCACTACGCCACCGGGGCTCAGCCCGTAAAAAAATTTTTTAAACCTCAAATCATCATAATTGGATCAAAACAACATTATGATAAACAAAGAAAAGACATTTTCAAGGATTTCATCCAAGGGTTGCTTGGATCCACAACTAATACTTTTGGAAACAAGAGTGGAGAACTTGGGTAAATCTGGGGCATGAGACCTTTTAAAGTGATGAAGAGCAAGGGTATCTCTTTGAGGACTAAAGTGCCTGGCTCGAGTCAGGGTATTTTTAATAGCTTCACGTGTGATTGGAGAAAACTGGACGAGTAAGGAAAGCTGTGGAAGGCTTGATGCGTTTGAACTATGAGGTTGGTGAAAAGAACCGTGGACTACTAGAAGAACAAATAAATTGGCCCTGGTAGACTAGAGAAACGAATTCATAAACACTCATATGTCTATAAGAAAATGTTTATATACAAGAGCAACTGTACATTAAGAAAATATCCCAACCCAGTCCAGTCTAAGGTCATAAGTCAGATATTAGCCCAAATGTTTGATACCAGTCTATAAAGTCTTCTTCAGACTCACGAGGCACATGCAATGATGCTGAATTCAGGATGACCACAAGCCAGAAGAGTAGACTATCTTCGGATCCAGTGGCCTTGTAAACATCTCAGTGCCGGCGGGGGTCTCCAAGTGGCTCCTCTGACTTCAGAGGTCTGGTTACATCCGTGTGGCTTATCCGGCTCCGGGTACTAGGGTAGCTCCATGTGGCTTCTCCTCAGGGATGTCTCGTGGGAAGTCAGCCTTGCCAGACAAGTGTCTCCAAGGAAGTGAGTCGTGAGTCTCCCACCTCCAAAGGGGAAATACTGCCGGATTTCCCAGAATTCTCAGAGGAGAAGGCTGTGCCCACACAGAGGTCTCATTTGCTATCTCCAAATTGACAGGTTAAACTCCACCCCTATATTCTTAATCCTTAAATTGACAACAGAGTAGGTGACTGGCACACCTGGACAAAGTTCAGCCAAAATGAAAGCAGTAGAGCCATAATTCTCCTTGGAAACAAGGGTGGCAGGTATTCGGATACTTTCTCAAGAGACACAAGTCCTTGGAAAAGGGCATCGTGCTTGGTACACTCATTCTAACAGCGGACTCAAATACAGTGATATTAAGGAAGGTGTAGAGTTGGGCTTGGTTTGTTCTGTTATCTGTAGGGGAACTGGGTTAGAAACAAGTCTGGCACCTGACAACAGCAACAACAAAACAAACAACAACAACATGCTAAAATGCAATATGACAGATTTGACTTGGCTGCGATGGGTGTATTTGAATGCTTTGAGTTTAAAAAAAAAAGGCACTAACACCCACCCGACCCCCCCCCCCAAAAAAAAAACCTTTAAACTCTACAGACAATTTTTATTTCTTGTCACAAGATGATGAAACTTCAGACATGGGGTTCTGGTGCTGTTTGTCTGCCTTACATCGCCGTCTGCCCTCATCTGTGTGCTATTTTTGCCCTCAAACAGCATCTGGGAAAGCAGCAACAACTGGGATGCATACTTTCTTGGTTACATCTAGCAAGGAAGGAAGGAAGAGGGGGGAGAAAAACCTATCCTCTGACCACGGAGTAGAAATCCATCTTTTTTTTTAATCATTTTATTCAGAGCTTGTATACCTCTTATCATAATCCATACATACATCCATTGTGTCAAGAATATTTGTACATTTTTTGTCCTCATCATTTCCAAAACATTTGCTTTCTACTTGAGCCCATGGTATCAGCTCGTTATTTTTCCCGTACCCACCCAATTTCCCCCCCCATGACTCCTTGATAATTTGTAAATTATTATTTTGTCATATCTTGCACTCTCTGACATTTCCTTTCACCCACCTTTCTATTGTCCTTCCCCCAGGGAAGAGGTTATATGTAGATTCTTAAAATCGATTCCCCCTTTCTACCACACCTTCCCTCCACCCTTTTGGGATTGCCACTCTCACCACTGGTCCTGAAGGGATCATCTGTCCTGGATTCCCTGTGTTTCCAGTTTCTATCTGTACCAGTGTACATCCTCCAGTCCAGGTGGATCTATAAGGTAGAATTGGGATCATGGGGGTGGGGGGGGCGGCCAGGAAGCACTTAATAACTAGAGGAAAGTTGTGTGTTTCATTGTTGCTACACTGTACCCTGACTGGCTCATATCCTCCCTGCAACCCTTCAGTTAAGGGGATATCCTGTTGCCTACAAATGAGCTTTGGGTCTCCACTGCCCCCTCCCCCTCACTCACAATGATATGATCTTTCATTCTTTGATGCCTGATACCTGGTCCTTTCTACACCTCATGGCCACACAGACTGGTGAGCTTCCTCCATGTGAGTTTTGTTGCTTTTGAGCTAGATGGCTGCTTGTTTACCTTCAAGCCTTTAAGACCCCAGATGCTATACCTTTTGGTATAGCCTCAGCTTTCTTCACCATAGTTGCTTATGCACACATTTGTCTTCAGCAATCGTGTTGGGAAGGTGAGCATCATGGAATGCCAATTTAATAGAACAAAGTTTTCTTGCATTGAGGAAGTACTTGGGTGGAGGTCCAATGTCCATCTGCTATCTTAATACTAAACCTATAAATAGTGCACATAAATCTATTTCCCTATCATCATACATAAATATATTTCCATATGTACATGCCTGTATTTAGACCTCTATAAATTCCCTTTACCTCTTATAAAAGGCCCTTTCCCTGCTATATAAAAGATGTCCAATTTGCTCTAAAAGAAGTCCATTTCCTCTTTAAAAAATCTCATCTTTGTATGGTACCCACTGGTACCATACCTTAATGCTATGTAATGAGTGGGCTAAGCCTTCCATTTTGGGCCAGTCACTGGTAAGGTCACTGGGTTCCCCATAGTCTATTTAAAACACAACACGGGAGCATGAAGTAGTGACAGTGACCCCTGAATCATGTAAGCTAAAAAGGAAGGAGAAAGGGGTTCAACCTGATTTATTACCCGTTAAAAACCCTCTGTTCCTTAAACTTTCTGTATTGTTTTTTTAATATGCTCTAGATATTATATACACTTTATTTGTGAAGAGATTGCTTTTGCAGCTAGTTACATATTACCCCCCCAACCCCCAAGGAACTATGTGTTACTTCTCTGAGTGATGACATTTCAAAACTTTTTACACCTAAGTAAAATGATATTTGGAACAAAGTGCTTGTAATCCCCCATATCATCACATTTAGAATGAATAATCTGCTATACTGATGGCCAACCCCATGGAGCCCCCACAAGATCCTCAGTAAGGAAGTTCTTTCACTTCTGTCCCTGTCCATGCAATGTGCTATAAAAAGATGTCCAATTTGCTGCTAGAAATATCTGCCCTTCACTGCCAAGAAAGCCAAGTTGAGCATTAGTAAAGTTATCAGGAGGAGATAGACCCTGGAGAAGGGTGTGAGGCTTAGTGAAGGAGGGGGCCAGAAAAAAGAAGACCCTCACTGAGATGGGTTGGCACAGAGGCTGTCACAGTGGGCTCCCACAGAGCCATGATGGTGAGGATAGTACAGGACCGAGGAGTGTCTCTGTTGTACTTCAGGTTCCCCTGTGTTAGAGCCAATTCCATGGCAGCTCACAGCTACAGCAAGGTGGTCATGAACTTCTGGGACTCTCCTGGACCCTCCCCAGACATATTTTGGAAACCCGAAGGCAGGTTATCGAAATGCCAATGGGAAAAAAAAGTAATACATTTTAGGTAAATCATAAGGCAATTGAAATGTTTGCTTTATAAATCCTACCCAAAGGTGAACTTAAGAGGATCTTTAAAGTATACAGGTATCCACTACCACATATACAGATGTCACAACTTCCCCAGGTACCAAAAGAGCAGTTTCTGACTGAACCAAAAGTAAACACGGACCTAAATTCTAAAGTCTACAGGTGTTTAATCAAAATCACAATCTTAAACTGGCCTAAGAGCAAGGCCAAAAGACTTGCCAATATAACTGGAAAGAAAATGGCCAACAGGTTGCAAAAGACTCACAATTTATTGCTGAAATTCATATGCAACCAAATGCACAGATGTGAGGCTCTTGGGGAATCATTTTTCAAAATAGTGCTGAGGCCTAATGTACCTATTATTATCGACAAGACAAATTATGAATACCTTATATTTCTATTAAAAAAGAAACCACTGCTCTCAAGTCATAAAGTCTGTAAATCTCCATGGAAACAAGCTGCCCCATCTTTCTCCTGTCACGTGGCTGCTCAGTTGAACCACCGGTTTGGGGTTGGCCGCTAAGTGCCTGAACCGCTGCACTGTCAGGGAGCCTGTTCTCTTTCTGTATTACTTTATAATTTCTAAAATGCGTTGCATGTACTATCTCATTTGACTATCATAGGATTCTCATCCAATAGGGATAATTTGTTTCCCTTTTATGAATCAAGAAAACATTACAGATAAGGTAATGTTTACATTTAGTTCAGGTGCTCAAAACCCACCAAGTTCGGGAAATGAAACTCACCCCCAGTTGTGATTGGCCCTACTCTGTACCCAGTCCTCCAGTTCCTATTATCTGGAGGGTGTTGATATTTCCATGTGGCCAGAGTGAAGAATAAGCTCAAAGCAAATTGTCAAATGCCTGAATTCAAAGAATAAAAAGAAGAAAGAAGTAAACAAGTAATCTGAAATCACTTATAATAAAAAAAGGATCATAATTAAGAAACACCCTTGCCGCACTTTTAGGAAGAAGGTTAAATTGCAAACTACTGTGAACTACCTTCAAGGATTTTTGAAAAAGTTGAGAAAGACAAAGTTGAAGACTTTTCCATGGTGATCCAAGACTATATCTTTTGCAAAATGTACACTATATACCTTCATTGGTGCTATGCTCTAAAAATCAGTCTTTGGGTGGTGCACATGACCACTGGACTCATAGTCAAAGATTGGCGATTCAAATCCACCCAACAGAGCCTCAGGAGTTGGCCCTGAGGACAAGTTTTCCAAAGGGCACACACTGCCTTGATAAAAGTTAAGGAACGTAGGCAGAGTTCTGTTCTGTCCACCTGGCATCAGAACTGACTCTATACCAACCAACAAAAGCATACTGTACCCCTTGATTGATTGTTGCTGTCTCTAAAAGCTCTATAATGTCACTATTATTTTTATTGACAGTTACTCATCCCCACCCCACTTGGTATGAGACATTATATCGGTTGAGTGGTTTTCACCCTTCATAAATAAGGCGTTAAGGGTCTTTTCTCCATTCCTTCGTGAGAAGCCACGCACTTGAGATTAGAAATGGAGCATCATCGAAATTTGAAACCTTTCTGCTGGGCCAGGCTCTCTCTTTACCAAATGTTGTTGTTGTTGCTGTTGCTGTTGTTGTTGTTGTTGCTGTTGCTGTTATCGTTGGGTGCCATCCAGTTACTTCTGACTTATCGTGACAGTATGTACAACAGAACAAAACACTACCGAGCCCTAAGCCATCTTCACAGTTGTCTTATGTTTGAGCCCATTGCTGCAGCCATTGTGCCAATCTATCTCGTTGAGGGTCTTCCTCTTTTTCATTGCCCCTCGACTTTACCTAGTGATGTCCTTTTCCAGGGACTTGTTTCTCCTGATAACATGTCCAAAGTATGGAAGTTGTAGTCTGGCCACCCTTACTTCTTTTTTTTTTTTTTTTTTTTTTTTAGTTTTTTTTAGTTTTTTAGTTTTTGGGGGGCATCACTGCTCTCCGGTGGTGGGAGTAGGAGGCCCAGCCCCACTGCTGGAATTGAACCTCCGTCCCAGTGGGCCGCAGTCCTGCTCACAACCACTACGCCACCGGGGCTCAGCCCCCACCCTTACTTCTAAGTAGCATACTGGCTGTACTTTTTCCAAAGCATTTGTCATTTTTGGCAGGCCGTGGTACTTAAAATATTCCTCATCAGGACTGTAATTCAAAGGCATTGATTCTTCTTCAGTATGGCTTAGTAAATGTCCAACTTTCACATGCATAAGATGATTGAAAATGCCATGGTTGGGTGAGACGCACCTTTGTCTTCAAAATAACATCCTTGCTTTTCAACACTTCAAAGAATTCTTGTGTGGCAGATTGACCTAATGCAAGGCATCATTGATCTCTAGCTACTGCTTCCATGAGCATTAATTGTGGCTGTAAGCAAGATGAAACTCTAGTTGTGAGGATTGGGGCTTTCTTTACATTTAAGTGTGATCCATACTGAAAGCTGTATTCTTTCATTTTCATCAGTAAGTGCTCCAAGTTCTCCATGCTCTGAGCAAGCAAGGTTATGTAATCTCCATATTGCAGGTTGTAAGAAAGCCTTCTTGTGTTCTTGATACTGTGTTCTTCTTCATATAATGCAGGATCCCCGGTCATTTGCTCAGCATAAAGATTGAATAAGTATGATGAGAGACTACAAACCTGATTCACACCATTCCTGATTTTAAATCATGTAGTATGCCTTTATTCTATTTGTACAAGTGCCTTATCTAGGTTCCACATATGCACAATGTCCTCAAATTCTCATTCTTCTCAAGTCTAACCATAGTTTGCTATGGTCTACACAGTCCAATGACTTTGCATAGCCATTAAAACACAGGTAAATATCTCTCTGATATTCTCTACTTTCAGCCAAGATCTACCTGACATCAGCAATGGCACGCCTTGTTCCACGTCCTCTTTTTAATCTAGCCAGAACCTCTGGAAGCTCTTTGTCAATGTACTGCTGCAATCTCTGCTGGATGATCTTCAGCAACATTTTATTTGCATGTGATTCTGATATTGTTCTATCAATTGTTCATTCAGTCACCTTTCTTTAGAATGGGTACAAATATGGATCTCTTTCAGTCACTTGGTCAAGTAGATGTCTCCCAAATTTCTTTTCTTTTATTTTTTGGCATCACTGCCCTCTGGTGGGAGTAGGATGCCCAGCCTTGCTCCTGGATTTGAACCGTCAATCCAGTGGGCCTCAGTCTCTCACACAACCACTACACCACCAGAGCTCAGTTCCAAATTTCTTGGCATAGATGAAGGAGTGCTTCTAGTGCTTTATCAGCCTGTTGAAGCATTTCAATTTGTGTCCCATCAATTCCTGGAGTCTTGCTTTTGGCCAATGCCTTTATTGGAATGTAGGCTTCTAATAAACTTCTTCTAAAAGGACAATGTAAAAAAATGTAACTTGTACTAGCAATAGCATTGGCCACTATTTTAAAAATATCTGAAATTTATTTAGCAAAACTCAAACTTCAATTGCAGCTACCAAATATAAAGCTAACAGCAGCTGAAATAAGATACACTTGGGCAATTTAATCTTTTATTTACTCATTTTAATTTATCAGCAATGTATATGCTTATGCCACAATCTCATTATTAATGTTAGATGTATTCAAGATACACAGGCTTTTAATTACATGTTCCAAAGTACCAAGAGGTATTGCAAGCATTTTCTTATAAAAATGCACGCACCTTCCCTAGTAACCAACAATGTTTGTTTTTCCTGATGTGTACAACTTCAGAGACCACCTAGAAGATTTTTAATATTAACAACATTAATATTAAATTTCCTGTTTGGAAACTTTACTATCGTAAATGCTACCTTTTGCATTAACCGTAACCAAAACCAAACCCCCTCCCATTGAGTTGATCCTGATGATCCTTTATGAATGACTTTGTGAAAAGGAACAGAACAGCCCCTGAGGGTTTCTCAAGCTATCAATCTGTACAGAAGCTGACTGCCAGCTCTTCCTTGTGTGGAGAAACTAGGGGACCCAAACCACCAACCTTTCCATTAGCAGTCTAATACTTAACTCGCTGTGCCACCAGGATGGCTTGTATTAACAATTACAGCCTAGAGCAAACACAGCCTCTCTCTCTCTCTTTCTCTCTCTCTCTCTCTCTCTTGCTCTCTCTCGCTCTCTCGCTCTCTCACACACACACACACACACACACACACACACACACAGCCCATTGTTACTGAGTCAATTGTGAACCTCAGCGACACTGTATAGAATTCTTGAGAGACGCTAAGTCTTTCTGGAAACAGACAGCCTCTCCTTTCTCCTGAGGAAAAGTTGGTGGGTTCGAACCATTGGCCTTTAGGTTAGTAGCCTAATGGCTACCTCACAACGTACTTCCTGTTGTTGTTTAGTGCCATGGAGTGGGTGCCGACTCATTGGCAACAACCCTGGGCACAAGAGAATGAAGCACTGTTGGATCCTGTGACTTCCTCACCATCAGGGGTCCTTAAGACCAAAACTAGCCGAGAAGCACAATCAATAGTGAATTCAATAGGGGATCCACCCTGTTCGATGGAATTGTGAAAGGCCAACCCAACATTCATCCCTGGAGCTATTGCTCATGATGGAGCGCATACTCTTCCAGGGGCTGTGCAGCCACCCGCAGAAGGAGCAGTGCGTGGTTCTGCCATCCAGAAGCTTACAGCAGAATGAAAACGGGAAGGGAAAGTCAAGGCAGCCATCTGTTCAGTCAATCGTTAGCCAGGCTCTGGAGGACAGGGTGGCATCCGGAAGACAGACCAGTTACCTTGAAGATTTTGGAAACCCAGATTTTCTGAGAAGTCGTTGCTGCCCACCCTGTAGCCTGGTGAGTGAGTGCTTCAGCAGATGGCTGATTTACCTTTCTTATTTCATTCTTGCAATGAACCTCAAAGAGGGAGAATTCTCAATTTCCAAACCAGATGTGCCTGACTGTTTCACACCAGGAAAATCACACAAAGCAGTGGCTAGTGACTTTTTCATTGCTAAGCAATGCAATCGGGACAAGTACCAGGGCTTTTTTCCACAGCTAGAGCAAGGTGACTTTCCTTCCATTTAAAAGCTTCAGAGATGCCTAACTTTGCTAAGTGAGAGAAGCCTGTAGAATGCATGCTCCCCCCTTTCCTGGTGAAAATACTATGCAAACATTTTTCCTCCCCGTTCACCTGTGCTTCTATTACTAGGGAGGGTTCATGAGCTGAGGCCAACTCAGACTGTGGTACTTGTACTTCATAAAGGGGCTCTGCCTTGGATAAATTGCATAGGTTGTCCCTCCAAGGAGGAAGATGAATAATAAATTTAATTAGTTCAGTGCTCCTCTTGAAATGTATCTGAAAGCAGATGACAGATCTCCATAATCAAGCAACCACCCACGCTTGGATTTTACTTGATTTTCTCCAAAGGGGGATGCACCAGTTTATAACTGTAGTTGCTTCTAAATACATGACGGTTATTTTTATCTCGTTGTCTCTGCTGGATAGGGTTTTGCCTATATATGTAGAGTAGGGAGAGAGAGCTACCTTTACAAGAGGCATTTTATCACCCATCATCCCTGTGTCCTGCCAGCTGTCCAGAACAAGTTCACCTATGTACTTTCGACACTGAGAAGGGCTTCCACTAGCCCGACATCGCTAGCATTTTCAAGTTTCACTTCAACTAACAGACTTCAATGTGTAATCTTTTGGAGGTGTTAGCTAATTTCTCTGACTTTCACTTCACTTACTGATTAAGTTGTGAGGTATCCCATCACAGTACTTCATCTGAATAAGTATAGATTTAGGCAATGTTTGCTAAGTAGCGTTTATGTGCCAGGTACCAAATCAAACTCATTGCTATTCAGCCTAGTCAGACTCCTCATGACCCTCTAGGATTGACTCCTTGAGTTGCCAAGAGGATAACAACAGCTTCACTTTATATAATTGGGTTGCCACACCTTTCTCTAGAAGTTTTGAACCGTCAACTTTTAGTATAGCAGCCAAATGCTTCAACAGCGTCACAGGACTTTACCTGCCAGATAGCGGTGCTGCAAAAGTGAATAAGGCATAATCTTTCTCCCTAAGAAAGCATGAGACAGGCATGGAAATAAGAAATGGCAGAATTAACAGGAAGGTACTGGAAAGCCTTCATGGTGTACCACATTCAAGCAAGACCCTGAAGATCAAGCAGGAATTCCAAAAGAGGAAATGGAGGGAGGCCTGACCTGGAATGTTCTGGGGCTGCTGGATTGACTAAGGTTGGAAGACAAGGTAAAGAACAGTCTTTAGTAGAACCACATCTGGCCTCCTTATTAACGTATAATGGCCACAGTATACCAATTATTACTGAAGGTTTTTTTTTACCACATTTTCATGTGCTGAAGAACGTTTCGTAGTGCAAGGTGACCTGGGGGAAGAAAGCTATCATCTTGCTAATAGGCAGTACAGATTAATTCCAGATTATAAACATTCAATTTAACAAGTATTAGTAGACACTATGTTTTAGGGTATGTAAAAAAAAAAAAGTATTGTTATTAAATCAGGGAAGGGCTGAGCCCCGGTGGCGTAGTGGTTGTGCGCGGGACTGCAGCCCACTGGGCTAGAGGTTCAATTCCAGCAGCGGCTCCATAGGAGAAAAGGCTGGGCCTCCTACTCCCACCACCAGAGGGCAGTGATGCCAAAATAAATAAATAAATAAATAAATAAATAAATAAATAAAATCAGAGAAATATTTGTTCAACAAAAATGTCAAAATGTGAAGCTGTTGTTTCTTGGCCTGTCCTCCATCTAGGTCTATATTCTTCAGAAGGTGGTATTTACATATCTCTAACTTTTCCCCCAAAGAATTCTCTGCACCATTCAATTTACAGGAGTAATACTTTTGGAATTATCTTCATATGTCTATAGTAGATTACTTAGCACTGAATACAGTCCAGGCTCTGTTTTAGTTGTCAGGACAAGGTGATTAGAAACAGTGTACAGGTCCCCTAGCTTCCTGGGACCTATATTACATGGGCTTGGCAGTAAAAAATAAAAAGGCAAGGTAATAGGTAAGGGGTGTGGGGAAGGTATTGAAGCATTCATTACAATAAGAAGCCACTGTGTCAGCAACTGTTGCAATGGCTTATCCATGGAGATGGGAGTGGGGATGGGAGGTGAGAGGTCTTGGGAAGCAAACAAAGAATGCAAGAGAGGGGAGGGAACATTAGAATTCATTGTAATAGCATATAGACAACCTTTTTTAAAGTGATTTAATTTTATGGAAGTATGTGATATGTGAATACCATATCAAGAAAACTGAAAAACAAACAAACTTGACCAATGGTTTCCATGGATGAAAGAGAAAGAGTTTTTGCTTAGGAGTTTATGTTAGTGGAAGTGGAATAACTTAGAAAAGGATATCAATTGTTGTACAAAACAAAGAGTATAATCAATGGCAATGGACTATACATATAGGAGTTGTTGAATTGGAGATTTTTTTGTGCAAAATTTTGTCACAATTAAAAGTAATAACAATTACCTGAATAATAACGAGTACAAGGAAGAACAAGACATTCTAGAGGGCTGAGCCCCGGTGGCATAGTGGTTGTGCACAGGACTGTGGCCCACTGGGATGGAGGTTCAATTCCAGCAGCAGCTCCACAGGAGCAAAGTCTGGGTCTCCTACTCCAACCACCAGAGGGCAGTGATGCCCAAGAAACAAAACAAAACAAAACATTCTAGAATTTTTTTCCTTCCATTTAAAAGCTTTAGAGATGCCTAACTTTGCTAAGTGAGAGAAGACTGTAGAATGCATGCCCACCCCCTGTCCTAGTGAAAATACTGTGCAAACATTTTCCTCCCCGTTCACCTGTGCTTCTATTACTAGGGAGGGTTCATGAGCTGAGGCCAACTCAGACTGTGGTGCTTGTACCTCATAAAGGGGCTCTGCCTTGGGTAAATTGCATAAGTTGTGGTGATGAATGTGCAACTCTTCTTGATGTGACTGAATTATAGAATTATATGACATGTGGATGAAGTTCCAATAAAACTGTTAAAAATTAAATCAATAAAAAAGAAAACCCAAGGACAAGGGAACAACAAGTGATCTAAAATTGATGGCAAGGAGGGTATAGAAAGCATGGTGGGGCTTAATTAGGTGCAATGTAGCCAAGAGGAATTCCTGAAAACTGAATGAAGGCCAACCATGATAGTAGGGCAGGAGGAAAGTAAAAGAAAATAGAGGGGAGAACTAGAAGGCAAAGGATAATTATAGAAGTACAATTACAGGAATGTACAGTCACAAATACATTAATATAATATATTGATATATAATGATAGGGGTCTGGGTCTATGTACATGCATTTATATGTTAATTATTAAGGTAGCAAACAGACATTGTCCTCTACTCAAGTACTCCGTCAATGCAGGAACACTTTGTTCTAACAACCTGACATTCTGTGATACTTCTTCCCTGACATGACAGCTGAAGACGAAGTAGGTGCATAAGCAAATGTGGTGAAAAAAGGCGATGGTGCCAGCTACTAAAAGATATAACATCTGAGGTCTTAAAGTCTTGAAGATAAATAAGTGGCCAAAAAGCTGGGAAGCAACAAAACCCATATGGGAGAAGCACGCCCACCTGTATGATCATCAGGTGCTGATAGGATCAGGTAAAGGAATCAGAAGACCCAAAATAAACAATCATAGATGTGAACCGAGGCGGGGCAGAGTGAAGACCCAAAGCCAATCTGTAGACAATTGGCCATCCTCTCACAGAAGTGTCTTAAGAAAGGGACAAGTCAGCCAGGTTGCAGGGTAGCACTGAGGAAACCTGCACCAGTCCTCTAGTTCTCTAATGCTTCCTCACCCCTCACCATCACGACCCCAGTCCTACCTTACAGATCTTGCTAGACCAGAGTATGTACCCTGGTACAGATAAGAGTCCTCGACACACAGAATCCAGGACAGATAGACCCTCCAGGAACAATAATGGGAGTAGCAATGCCATGAGGGTAGGAGGAAGGTTGGGGAAGAAAGGAGGAACCAATGGTAATGATCTGTGCACAACACCCTCCCCCACCAGGTGTGATGAAAACAGAAACACAGGTAACAGGAGATAGTGAATAGCATAAGATATGAAAATAACAATAATTTATCATTTATCAAGGGTTCATGAGGGTGGGAGGGAGAGGCAGGGAGGGGGAAAAAAGAGGAGCTGATACCAAGGGCTCAAGTAGAAAGAAAATGCTTTGAAAGGATGATGGCAACATCTGTTCAAAAGTGCTTGACAAAATGAATGTATGGATTGTGATAAGAGCTGTGAATGCCACCCCCCAAAAGGATTTAATAAGTGAAAAAGAAGTCATGGGCTTTTTAATTTCCTAGTGTAATTTAGTTTTCTGAAAGCAACCTAATCATTTATTTAAATAAACAGCCATTTAGCAAATGTTGTGTTTGAGAGGATTTCTTTCAGATTTGTAATTTTCACAGTAAACGTATGTTTCTTGATTAACAAGTATCATAAAATGTTAACTTACATATCAATATTGCAATTTTCTTAATGAAAGACAGTAAAATGGCATAGTGGTGAGTGGATTTTCTAAAAGCAAACCACTTGGGTTCAAACCTTATAGCTGAATAACTTGGGAAAGTTCTGTATAACTCAGTTTCTTCATCTGTAAATACTTGTGTTAGTCTGGATTGACCAGAGAAGCAAATTCACAGACACTCATATGTGCATAAGAAAGACCTTTATAAAAAAAAGAAAAAAAGAAAGACCTTTATACCAAAGAACAATTTTACATTAAGAAAACATCCCAGCCCAGTCCAGATCAAGTCCATAAGTCTAACATTAGCCAATATTTCTGATACAAGTCTATAAAGTCTAGTATTAGCCAATATTTCTGATACCAGTCTATAAATTCCTCTTCAGACTCACACAACACATGCAATGATGCCAAATGCAGGAAGACCACAGGCTAGTAGGTGGAAAGTTTCGTGGATCCAGTGGCAGTGGAAACATCTCAGCACTGGCACAGATCTCCACATGGCTCCTCCAGCTCCAGGACTCTGCTCCATCAGTGTGACTCCATGCGGCTTGTCAGCAGAAAGTATAGCAGAGAGTGGGTCTGGCCTCCAGTGAGCTATTTATCTCCATCTTGCCTCCAAATGAGATCATCTGATTGACAGGCCAGAATCCACCCCTTCACTCAAGTTCATAGGAGACTCTGTAACTGCCACAATTGTGACACTCACTTTGTGAGGTTATTGGTGGATTTGATGAGAAAGAACTCTGGTGGCACCATAGGGTAAGAGTTAGACTGATAATTGCAAGATTGATGTTTCAAATCCACCAGAGAGTCACAGGAGAAAGTGGGGCAAACCTTCTCTTATAACTGTCACAAACACTGTATCGGGTCTCTGAGTTGGAATCGACTGATGGCACTGAGTGTGGGTTTGGTAAATCACTTAGAACAATAAAAGCACATAACCTATTGTTATTTTTAATAGTTTTACTAGCGTATAATTCACATATCACACAACTTAAGAGTTCAATCAGGGCTGAGCACCGCTGGTGGAAGGGGCTGTGTGTGGGACTGTGGCCCGCGGGTTTGACAGTTCAAATCCAGCGGCAGCTCTGAGGAGCAGCGCTGGGTAGCTCCCACGACCACCAGAGGGCCGGGATGCCCGTTCCAAAAAAAAGAGTTCAATAATATGAAGAATAGCGCACACAAACATCCTCAAATAGAACAATCATCACCACAGCATATTTCCATTCATCTTCCTCTTTCTCATACTCATTTCCTTGCAATTTCCCCTCTGACCTCTGCTAGGCCCCTACATAATTATTGGTCCCATTACTGTCTCTATAGATTAACCTATCCCGAATTTCATAAGCAGAAAACCAAACAAACCACAAACAAAACAGCCCTGGCACAAGAGCGGAAAAACTCAATCAGAGAGTAAGCAGAACATGTTCAAGAGGGGAACAGCTTTCAAATGAGTGCGGAGGGAGATCAAGCGGCAAGGGAGGTTCCACTTGAAGCTGCCTCCACCTGCCATGACCCACCCAGCCGTGCGCTCCATCTGACCGCTCCTGAGTATGGAAGCGCCCCCTGCCTCGTGCAGACAGCTAACACACTCCGCCACTACCCCAAAGACGGGATCCTCAAATCCACCCAGAGGCATCTCCCAAAAAAGGGGCCTGAGGGCTGAGCCCCGGTGGCGTAGTGGTTGTGCGCGGGACTGCGGCCCACTGGGACGGAGGTTCAATTCCAGCAGTGGGGCTGGGCCTCCTACTCCCACCACCGGAGAGCAGTGATGCCCAAAAGGGGGGAGGAGGGGGCTGAAGTCTCCCTCCAAAAATTAAAAAGTAGTCGCAGGAAGCAGTGGGGAACACCGTTCTACTGTAACACCGCGGGTGGGACTCATAGCAGCCCCCTGTGGGTTTCTGAGATTGTAACTGGAGTGGGGGGGCAGAGAGTCCAGTCTGCTGAGGGGCTCCTGATGGTTTTGACCTGCTGGCCGTGCAGACCACAGCCTAAGTCATCACCACAAACCAAAACAACGTCCTGGCAAATCACGTTGGTAGGACTTTTCTCTGAGTAGCCATAGACAAGGAATGAATCTCCCAGAAACAGGAACGTACCATCTCCACCACAGCGGAAATCGGGAAACAAGATGACCCTGAGTTTGGGAATTCTACCCACAGCGACAGCACCCCAGTCATCCTGGGCAATTCGGTCCGATCGCTCATCCTGAGGGTCACAGGCAGGGCAAACTATTTCACATCAACACCGCAACATGCACGTTGTCTTTGAAAGTAGCCCTCTGCAAATAGCAGCCGTTTCTCTAGTGGTGTCAAAGTCATCTGCTCTCCTCTAAGACATTTTATTTCTGTACATCATGCGTACATGTATTGAAAAGACAGAATAATAAGGTGATTGCTCAATTAAGGTCTGATTTTGTTAGTTAAATTTATTCATACAAGTGAGTGGTGATCTAGCTGGGGGTTTTTCTCGCTCTTCCTTCAAGGGTTGGGAAGGTTTTCTTTGAAGAGATGAAATTTGAGTTAGGTCTGGAAGGGTAAAACTCTACCTGTAGTGAAGGTTCAGAAATATGTCAGCCTGGGCAAACTTAGGAAGTGCTGATAAGTTTGGGGGATAATGTCTACTGTGTTTAAATTTTATTTCATTTCTAAATGAACAATATCATTATAAATGGGCATTTTTTGTCTGGCTCTAGAAAATGTAGATAACCTCCCCTCCATCCCCTCTTGCTTCTACCCATCCCCACCACCCCACCACCCCCATCATTCATACAAAGACAAACACAATGGGCACAATCACATGTATTCAAACGCAGAAGAGAGATGTTTTTACTATTAAAAACAGAGAGGCAATGTTTGATGGGAAAAGGAAAAATGATGGAGATGAACCCATTTAAGATAATCTAATATAATTACACAGTTTTGTGCCTTCACCAGAATGAGGAGACGACAGAACAATTTGATGAGTCCGTCCCAACAATTCTGAGACTCCAGACACAGAAATAGCCCAGAAACTCAGGACTGATAACAAAGCAGAAGGCTGCTCCTCACTTCTGCTCCTACTAAGGTCTCAGTACCAAGTGATATGGCAGGATTGGAAACCCCGGGACGTTTTAGCCATTTAGCCGTTTTAGTACATCTACCAAGCCCTGGTGGTGTGGTTGGGTACAAGTTGAGCTGCTCAGCTCAGAGTCAGATGTTTGAAACCACCTGCTGCTCCAGGGGAGAACAAGGAGGCCATCTTGTCCCCTTGAACATAAACAGACTGGGAGACCCAGCAGGGAAGTTCTATCTGTGCCACCCCAGGGGACAGAATTGACCCCATGGCAGTGAGGAAAAAAATACAAGCACGTAAAAACCACAATAGAACAGAGTGCTTGCTGTGAGAATGTACCTCTAAACAACTCACTTCTCCTTTAGCATCATTGCAAAAGAGTTTGATACAGATATGGGACTGGGGGAACTTGTCCCTGCAGAGGAAGTAGAATGGAAATCTCAGGTATGGAAAAATCCAAGAATCTGGGGGAACCAGTGCCCCTGTTCCACAGTAAAACTTACTGAGGTGAAGAGAGACCTGAGTCACCCAGGGCACCATGAGCTGGGAGCTGTATACTTGGTGGTTATGTCTACGCTGAAGCAGCATAAGACCATATGGAACAAAGGCTGCTCCCCAGAGAGCATGGGAAGAGAGCGAGATGCTTCTGTATTCCCCAGAAGAGTTTCTAAGAATTAAAACAAGATGTCTTGAAGTTGAGCCCAGGGATACTGCATAGGGTTTCCATATCAGTCAGAATCAACTCAGTGCCCATAAAGTGTCCCATAACAGGGACAGAAAACACAAATTCATTTACAGAAAAACAAAATTAGAATATTTCCCTGTACTCCTGAGGCTGTCGCTTGAAATATACTACCTATATCCTCACACATCTGAAAGGATACTGGAAAGATATTCACCAAACACCCCAAACAATAAACAGCAACAACCTCTGGAAAGGAGTGTTGGTTGATTTTGAGGGAAATATGACTTTTTACTCATAGTTCTAAATTGTCTACCTTTTTAACAAGCATGAATTCATCATCTGTATAATTAAAAACAAAAGCAAAAATATTGGAGGCCTTTCTTTTATTTAAGGTAAGATATGACCACTTAAGAGGGCTCCTTTAGCCATAACCCCTCATATAATGTATTATAGTTCTGGGTCTAAATCCGCAACTAAAACTCCATTTTGGGGCTGAGCACCGGTGGCATAGTGGTTGAGTGCAGGACTGCAGCCCACTGGCTTGGCAGTTCAAATCTAGCAGCAGCTCTCCAGGAGCAAGGCTGGGCCTCCTACTCCCACCAGAGGGCAGTGATGCCAAAAAAAAACAACTCCATCTTGGAGGGCATTAATATATATTAATGTTTTATATTAATATATCTAGAGGGCAGATAGAGAAGGTCGGATCTGGCCCCTACATGCCTCTTTATTGCTTCACGATCCTGCTTATTCCAGTTAAGCTACCAAGGACAAAATTAGCCAAAGACATGGAGAGAATTTGCTATATATATAGAATATATATTGAATAAAGAAGAACAAACAAGAATCAATGCATTTGCCAGGTGGTGCTGGGGAAGTACCGGGGACTGCGATAAGGCCAAATGCATCTGTCATAGAGGAAGTTCAGCCACAGTGCTTCTTGTAGACAAGGATGGCGAGACTGTATCTTACATACTTTGGACATGTCGAGAGAGATCAGTCCCTAGGGAAGGACATCATGCTTGCTAAGAAAAGGGGGAGCAAAAAGGAGGAAGACCTTCAAGGAGGTGGACTGACACCAGGACTACCACAAGGGGCTCAAGCATGGGGGTGCCCAGTTGTGAGGAGGGGGCCAGGACCAGGCAGTGTTTCATTCTGTTGTGCATAAAGTCACTGTGAGTCAGAGACAAGTCTGCGTGACCGAACAACAGCTCTGTGTACGATGGGACAGTATGAGGGCAATTAAGACCTGGCTTTAAGAGAGGTTAGGAACCAACCACCCCTTTTCTTTCCTTGGAGCATCATGAAGACTTCACTGTGGAGGACCTGCCTTTAGGCCCCATCCTTGAGGGTCTGGTTTGCTAATAGATGCCCTGTTCCTCCACTACGGCCAGGCATCATTGGGCAGAGTAGGGCCTGAGGACCACAGGTAGAGCACATGCGACAGGCTCAGAGGAGCAGGGATGAGACAATGACAGACCATCTCATCTGGCCTGACACTTTGGAACTGTGAGTCAGACGCCTGGGCTGGGCCCCTGACCCCTGGTAACAGGCCAAGGGACTAGTGGTCTGAGTGGCTGAGGAGCTGAGAGATACTTGATTCCAGGCTGAGGAGACCAAGGACTCTATCCTGTTTGCTGCTCCTGACTTGTGGTCACCTGTGAACTTCCCTAACAAAGCCCCTTCACCCTGAGGGACGGGTGGTGTCAGACTAGGCAAAGAATGGACTCTAGAGGCTTGTCTGAGCCCTGACTTACGGTGAGAGGGCAGACAGAGAAAGTCAGAATTGGCCCGCCTCCATGCCTTTTTCTCGCTTCAGGGTCCTACTTATTCCTGTGAAGCTACCAAGGACAAATTAGCCAAACACACTGAGAGAATTGGGCTAGAAAAGGACCCAGGGAGACTCAATGAAGGATGGGGTGAGAGTGTGACCCAAACCCACCACCCAGGAGTCAGTTCCAGTGAACAGGGGCATGCCCGACAAGACAGACTAGAACTGCCCCTGCCGGTCTCTGAAGCTGCCCATCTTTTGGGGGCAGACAGTCTCTGCTTTCTCCCCTGCAGTGGCAGCTGGGTTCAAATTGCTGACTTTACAGTTAGCCGCCCAATGAATAACCCACCAGGCTACCAGGGTTCCCTGTAAGGACCCCAGAGATAAAGAAAAGCAGTGGAAGGGGGGTGGGGCGTCTGTGGAGCAGCAAGCTTCTGTAGCCAGAATGACTAGAAAGAACCAACAGCAATTTTGAAGTGAGAAAAAGCCAAGGATGCTTCGGCGTCCTGGTTCTCCATTAGCCTCATCCTCCCCAGCTGTGGGGCAGTCCACTACTGTGAATGCTCTCTGCTTCCTCAGGGCCTGAAGTGCTGTGCTCCCTCTTGGGACAGCTTCAATTAGCCCCACCGGTTTAATTAACACTAGGATGCGGACTGTTCCCAAGTCAGCATCTCCAGAGGTAACCTGCCTCCTGGGCTCCAGCCCTCCTATCGCATGCCCTGCTAAGGCTCATCCCCAGATAGCGGAACAGAACCCATCCTCCCGCTTCTGTCCTTGTCTGTGGTATCGCCATCCCACCCCATTGCCTGTCGAGTCTCCATCTCCGGCCTCTCAGTCGGTTGCTCGGATCTTGAGATTCTCCCTCGTCTGTCTCCCTCTCCTCCTTTCCTGTGGAGCTGAGCCTGAAATTGCCCAGACAACTTCTCACGCAGACGTCTACGGGAGTCTTTCAACTCTTTCATTTCTGACTGGCTCCCTCTCCAACTCTTTTCACACGCTGGCACAGATCCACTGGAAGCCAATGCACTCCGTCACCACAGATGTATTGCGCTCCGGTTTCGGACCCTGTTCTGGCCCTGGGGCATCAGGCGAAGCTAAAACTCAGCCCCTGCCCTCCTGGAGCTTACATTCCAGTGGGTGACAACACGCATAAACAAGTGACTGCCCAAGTGAAGAAGAAGTTAGAAGATGGATAGACAATTTAGTGTTGGATTGCTAACCAAAGGATCGGTAGATTAAATCCACCAGTCACTCCTCGCGAGAAAGATGAAGCTGTCTGCTCCTGCAAAGACTTACAGTCTCTGGGCTGAGCCCCGATGGCGTAGTGGTTGTGCGTGGGACTGCGGCCCACTGGGTTGGAGGTTCAATTCCAGCTCACAGGAGCAAAGGCTGGGCCTCCTACTCCCACCACCTGAGGGCAGTGATGCCTGAAAAAAAAAAAAAAGATTTACGATCTCCAAAACACCAGGGAGCAGTTGTATACTGTCCTCACCACTCATTTGGTCTTATGAAAGAACACTAGCCTGAGGTATTGCACTCGGGATGAAATAAAAGGCTTTTCTGAAGAAACAGCCCTGGACTGAGATCTGATTGAAGATCTACTCGTTGGTTCAGTATATTTTAGGAAGCAGAACTAGAATGTTGGGGATGGATTGGCCAGGGCTAGTTCACAAGGGACCTCGTGGGAATCTGAATGTATTCCAATTGTGGGGAATGAATTATAGTGGGCTGGGGAATTATCTCAGTAGCTGTGGGTGTATTTAGGGGGGGGGCAGGGGTACGGACTATTCGGAGGAGACGGAGGAAACAAGAACAGAAGCAAAATAGAAACTTAGAGCTCTTGAAATTGTCCAAGTGAGAGCTGATGGTGATGTGAGCCAGCAAGATAGCGGGCAAAATATTGAGAAACGCTTACGGATGTAAAGCCAAGAGGAGTTTGCTGGTAATGTATTGTGATGGGTGAGGGAAATCCCAGCTGCCCCCTCCAACAGGGTCCTATCCCTTAGTGGATGAAGTCCATTGCTTAAGGAGTAGGTTTGAAAGGCAGGCACAAGGACACGTTAAGTGTGCCCAGTAGGTCTCTAGAGGAAGGCTATAATTTCAAATATGTCTCCTTGCATATTTTTTAATATGAAAATAATTTTACATGTGCACAAAAGAAGAGAAATGAATATAAGCCCCCATGTACCCAAAATCCACCTTCAGCAACTATTAACAGTTGGCTAATCATATTTCACCTCTATTCCCATACATGCCTGTCCCTTTCCCTGAGTCATATTTAGAAGGATTATAAGACATATCTCTTCACCCGTAAACTCTTTGATGATATTTATATATATTTATCAGATGATCACGCCTCTTTTTTTGTTTGTTTGTTTTGTTTTGTTTTAGTAGGAGGCCCAGCCTTTGCTCCGTGGAGTTGGTATCGAACCTCCATCCCAGTGGACCGCAGTCCCGCGCACAACCACTACGTCACCAGGGCTCAGCCCTGATCACGCCTCTTACTGTCCATAGTATCTTTATCAAACCTAATAGGATCAACACTAATTCCATCATAGCATTTACGATTAATTCTTTGTTCCTAATTTCCAATTGTTTCATAAATGTCTTTTTACAGCTGGTTTGTTTGACTAGGACTCCAACTAAAGTCTTTACTTCACACTGGGCTCATTGAATTCTTCCTTACTTATCTAATGCAGCTCTAATAGAAGTACAGGCAGTTCCCTTATGAACGTATGATTTATGGGCAACTTTTACTTGCCCTTTAATATTATATAAATTTTCCCTCACTTTGAAAAGATTGAACCAACCCCTGCTCAACAAATGATTCATCAGAATCCCTTTCACTTGTTGCACATACAGCTTTTAAATTATGGAAAAAGCTTCCACTCCCTTTTTGCAATAAAGAAAGGCTAAGTAAGAAATGAATCTACCTTTTCGGGCTGCTCTACAAATTCTTAAAGACGCTACTACAAATGCATCTTGCTCATAGTCCAGGGACTGCCTGTACCACAAATAGGTACAGTTCTGTTTAACAAACAAATTTATTTTTTCACACTTTCGAAGCCTAGACATTTAGACTCAGGGTGCTGACTTCTAGGACAAGAGTATGTCTCTGTGAGTTGGAAAAAAGTTCTCGTCCCTTTGACCCTTTGCTTCTAAGTAATCTTCACATGCCTTGGCTTCTCTCTTCTGCCATTTCTCTTTCTCACTTGCTTGTTCACCCTCCTTCATATCTCAAAAGAAATTGATTTCAGACACAACATATACTAACCCTTCCTTTAAGATCAGGAAGACAGGTCATTCTCAGCACAGTTAGGATTTATCACACATATCTTTAAGAAACACACATAAACCATAGCAGTCTATTGATACTCTATTGACTGAGAACAATTCCCGCTCACTCCTCTCCTTTGGTACTTTTTATCTTTGAAGAAACCAAGCTATCTAGTTTATGAAACTTCCCACATTCTCGTTTGGCTGCTTTCTTGCTGCCAATTCCTGTTTCATTTCCTGTATTCCCTATGCCTAGTGACTAGCGCTAGAGACTTGATTAGATTCGGCTTCAATTTTTTTTTCTGGCAATCCTACTTCCCAAGTGAGGCCGTGAACTTCCCATTGCATCACAACAGGAAGCACTGATGATTTTGTTGTCATTCTTTCTGGTGCTGAGATTGTTAAGTGCATTCAGAAATTGTCAGCTTGTTCTATCCATTATAAAATTCTCAAATTTTTACCCAAAGAAAGTAGCTATTGATGATCACTGATAATTTAGAATTCCACTATTCTATTATTGGATTCAAAATAGTGATTTCATAATCTTATCATTACACCAGCATTCATTAGTTGGGATTATTCTATGAAAGTTGCATTTTTTTTTTTTTTTTTGGTTTTCGTTTTTGGGCATCACTGTCTTCTGGTGGTCGTGGGAGCTACCCAGCGCTGCTCCTGAGAGCCACGACTGGATTTGAACCGCCAAGCCCACGGGCCCCAATCCCACACCCACTTACGCCACTGGGGCTCAGCCGAAAATTGCATTTTTATGAAAAGTCTTTAGTAACTGATATAAAGATTGTTCAAAACAGGAAAAGTGCATCATCCTCTCATTTATTGGTTTTCAGAATAACAGGTTGGTGTCTAGAAATTTGAGAAACTAACGAGCTAGTTTTGTACCTCTTTTGTTTTTAATCTTGATCCTTAAATTTTTCCCAATTTAAAATATTCGTTATCCTTTTTTAATATACAGATGTCCTACCTATGGCCAGTGTGAGCCCCTTTAGCTTAGCTATTGAATTTTTTTTGTTTATTTTTGTAATAAAATCTCAGCAGTCCTTATTTGTCCTGCTTCGTGTTTGAAATTAGTCATTTCTCCAAAGAGTCTTAGAAAATAGTAGTTAGAGAACACAATCTGGAAGGTAGAGATGCTATTTACTACTAAGTCACCATTGCTTCTAAATTCTTCCAGCATCCAGAATTAGAAAATGAGATTTATTGCTTTGTTTGTTGAAGGAGAAAAATATATCATGAGTTCATATCATATTCTAGATTATAGCATTTTGTTTACATTTATATTAATAGCTTCTTTATGCTCATATTTTGGTTTCTAGTTCTATTAGCATAATTACTTTAATTTGTTAAGGATACACTACTATGACAAAATAATAATAATGGTGATGGTTAAGATTTTGGGTCAACTTGACTAGGCTAGGATTCTCAGTGGTTTGGCAGTTGACGACTAGTTGTCCCTATGATGAGATCTCTTCAAGGACGTGGCCTACTTCCAATATAAATGAAAACTGTTTGAAAGCTTGCTTGCAAATGCAGCGAAGAAATCAGATGATACCCAGCAATCAGAAAGAACAGCATCTGGGGTCTTAAAGGCTTGTCTTCAAATAAGCATCCATCTAAATGAGGCATCGACTAAGTCCACATGGAAGAACACAGCATCTTGTGTGACCCATGGATTGTAAAAAATAAAATCCAGAGGACAGAGGAAAGATCTAGGAAGCAAAGCTATGTATAGAAGTATAAGCATAAGTGTGCACTTAGGGTAAATATATTAATTCATAAAAATAGGGGTATTGGTCTATGTACCTATAGTAATATGACAATTTACTGCGGAGGTAGATTTTGAACCTCTGCTCAACCCTCCTTCAGTGCAAGAACACTTTGTACTCATACGCTGGCATTCTGTGATGTTCACCCTCCCAACACAATCACTGAAGACCAATGGGTATATAAGCAAATGTGATGAAGAAAGCTGACCTGGCTATCAAGATGCGCCTGACTATCAAACGATATAGCGTCTGGGGTCTTAAAGGCTTGAAGTTATATATGTGACTATCTAGCAGAGAAGCACCAAACCCACATGGAAGAAGCGCACCAGCCTGTGTGATCACGAGGTGTTGATAGAATCAGGTCACAAGCACCAGAAGACCCCAAACAAATGAACATATGGAGAATGAGTGGGGGGGGGGGTTTGAAGTAGAGACCCAAAGCCCATCTTGTAGACAATAGAACAGCCCCTCATGGTAGGGTCATAAGGAAGGGATGAGTCAACCAGGGCGCAGGATAGCACTGATGAAACACAATATTCCTTTGGTTCTTTGAGGCTTCTCCACCCCCACTATCATGACTCTGGTCCTGCCTTTCAGTTCTGGCTAGACTGGAGCATGTACACTGGTACAGATAATAGCTCACGCCACAAGGAATCCAGGTCAGATAAACCCCTCAGGAACAGAAATGGGATGCCAGGAAAGAAGGGAGAAGGTGGGTGGAGAAGGGGAGGAAGGGGGAACTGATCCCAATGCATTACCCACACTACCCCCCCCTCCACACACACCAGGGTGATGAACAACAGAAACATGACAGCAAGGAGACAGCAGTTGGTATAAGATATGAAAACAGTAATGCTTTGTCATTTATAAAGGAGTCACAAGGGTGTGTGGAGTGTGTGTGTGGAGGAGTGGTAAAAGAGGAACTGAGACCAAGGACTCAAATAAAAAGTAAATTTTTGGAAAATGATGGCAACATATGTACAAATATGATCGATACAATTGATGTATAGAATGTTATAAGAGCTATAAGATCCCCCAATAAAATGATTTTTTTTTCATCCAGAGGACAGAACAGTGTCAGAGCTTAAATTCTGAACACCTAATTTGCAGAAGGTTATGAATGACACTGGAATTCCAAAACCCAGTTGCAATCTCCCACGTGGACTGAGTCTCCAGTGAATCCCCTCACCACCCTTCAGGGCTATGAATGGCCTTGTTATAAGATAAAGAACATTGTAAAATCAATAATGGCAGATGTAGTTAGATGAAAATGTAGCGTCACTTGATGACCCTTTAAGTCCCTTTTAAAATGATTTCTGTTTTTATTATTTTCTGCTTTCTTTTCTATTGAGTGCTTTCTGTCATTGTTGTTGGGTGCTTTACTTTGTTTTGTTTGTTTGTTGCTTGTATTTTGTATGATTTTATGTGTATGAAATCAAAGATAGGTAAATCTATAGAGACTAACTGAATTAATAATTACCTAGGGGCATGGCGGGGAGGTTGAGGGGAAATGGGTAGTTAAAAATGTGTATGAGAAACAAGAAAAAGTTTTGAAATTGATTGCAGTTATGATCATATAACTCATCTGAAAAGAAGTGAACAACTAAATTTTACAAGATGTGAATTATATGCCAATAAAGCTATTAGAAAAAGAAAAACTAGCCTGAACCCCAGTGGCGTAGTGGTTGTGCGCAGCACTGTGGCCCACTGGGTTGGAGGTTCAAATCCAGCAGCACTCTCCACGAGCAAGGCCGGGCCTCCTACTCCCACCATCAGGGGGCAGTGATGCCAAAAACAAAAAAAAAGAAAAAGAAAAACTAAAAAAATATATCAAAAACAAAAAACTTCCTTGCTTTTTACTGTCGGGATCTTACATCTGTCTCATTGACCTTAAAATCTTTGGACTTGAGCCAGCAGTCTGAATATTGCCCGCTGATCCTGAGAGTCAGCATCCTGCATATCACCCGGCCAACCCTGGATGTATTTATCCAACCTTTGCAACCTGCCATCAACCTACTGATCTTAGGTTCATCAGTCAATCAAACTCATGGACTTGGAAGCTACTTACTTTTGCAACTATGTGAACCATTTCACCAGCCAAAATGGCCCAACGAATAGTGCTGAGTGCTATCTAATCTGAACCTCTCTGTATATATGCTTCCCTAGTTTTGCTTCTCTAGATAACTCAGCCTAAAACACATACTAATATCAATATCATGCTTAGTAAATATAGTATTTCTCTGTAATTCTTTTTCTTTGGACTATATAGTCCATCTTCCCCACTTGTAGATTTCATACTTGCACATTTACCTACTTGCTAAAACTGGCTTCTCAAATTGGGATTCCCAGGCCAATAATTCCAATCCTACAACAGCTGTTCTTAACCTGTAGGTTGTGATCCCTTTGAGGGGGTCAAACGACCCTTTCACAGGGATTGCCTGATTCAAAACAGAAGCAAAACTACAGTGATGGAATAGCAACAAAAATAATTTTATGGTTGGGGGTCACCACAACATGAGGAACTGTACTAAATGGTCACAGCTTTAGGAAGCCTGAGAAACACTGTCAGTCATTCACAGATGTGCTCAGAGCAGTGAATATTTTGAGTCCCCCGACACATGTTCCCAACTGAGGTCAAACAGATAACACTCTGCCTTCTTGTATCAGCTCTCCTACTATAAGCAGCTATCCTTTTTATACCATACTTTTGATATGTTTGTGATTTCACTAACTAAAATTGCCCAATGAGTAGTGCTGAGTGCTATCTAGTACTTCTAAGAGCAGGAAGAGTATGATGCATCACACAGAAACTATGTGGAGGTGATGTTATTTTTAGGCTTGAATTATGATGCTGTTGGTCTTCAGTTCAATATATATGACTCAAGAATATACAAGCATAAGTTAAAAACTATTGCCAAATAAACAAGCGGCCACCTAGCTCAGAAGCAACAAAGCCCACATGG
This sequence comes from Nesogale talazaci, assembly GCA_004026705.1. NCBI lineage: Eukaryota > Metazoa > Chordata > Mammalia > Afrosoricida > Tenrecidae > Nesogale > Nesogale talazaci. The sequence goes on along the minus strand of PVJH01002738.1, from coordinate 100,805 downwards.
AAGAAGCACACCAGCCTGTGTGATCATAAAGTGTCAATGGGATGAGTTATCAGGCAACTAAGACACAGAACAAAATTATACACAGGTGAAGAAGGGATGGTAGGTGGGCATGGAGTGAAGACCTAATGTCCATCTGTAGACAATTGGACATCCCTTCACAGAGGTGTCACAGGGAACTCACAAACCAGTAAAGGTGTAGCATAGCACCAATGAAACATGCAACTTTCCTCTAGTTCTATGGTGCTTCCTTTACCTCACTATGATGACCTCAATTCTACCTTACAAATTGGATTAGACCAGAACATGCACACTGCTACAGGTAAGAACCACAACCCTGGGAATCCAGGATAGATAAACCCCTCATGACCAACAAGAAGTCAAGATACTAGGATAATTAAGTGATAGGGAGGGGGGGGGGGGGGGCAGAGAAAAAGGGAATCAATCACCAGGATCAACTAGAATCCCCTCCCAGGCGATGAGTAGTGGAAAAGTGGGTGAGGGGTGATGGAGGGTGATGTAAGATATGGAAAAATAATCTATAATTTATCGAGTTCACTAGGAAGGGCAGGCAAGGGAGGGAGGAGGAAGAATTAGGAGCTGATATCAGGGGCTCAAGTGAGAAGAGAATACTTCAAAAATGATGATAGTGCAAATGTACTGGACACATTGGAAGAATGTAGGAATTGTGGTAAGAGATGTAAGAGCCCCCAATAAAAGTATTTTGAAATAAATAAAAATTGTAAGGGTGGGGAAAGTATTGCCAATAAGGGTTCAGTTTATACATGCATGGGCTTACTTTGAACAAAATGTGTTGAAACATGTCTGTGATCAGTGAATGGCTGCGGACAAGTTTTCTCAATAATATGCATGTCTCAGGGCTGAGCCCTGGTGGTGTAGTGGTTGTGCGCGGGACTGCGGCCCACTGGGACGGAGGTTCAATTCCAGCAGTGGGGCTGGGCCTCCTACTCCCACCGGAGTAGTGATGCCCAAAAAACAAAACAAAACAAAATGCATGTCTCAGTTTTGTTAGATTACCTTCAAAAATGAGACCCAATCAAAGCAGGGCCTTTAAAGCCGGGCTGGTTGCATTGCAAGTAGAAAGTAAGTGGATTGTTTGTTTGTTTTAATTCCAAAGGGGTATTGTTGACAGATTTTTCTCAACAGACACAGTATTATCATAGGAGTTAGCATGAAGAAGTTTTAAGAAAATTGAAAATTGCCTTTGCCAAGGTGTTGTGCCAAGGAAATCTACCCAATCATGCAAATGTATCTGCTGATTTAGAGCATAGCAAGAAATGTCCTCTGAAAATTTCATTGGGAACCTTACCTTGCCCTACTTTGTGGTGGTTATATAATCATTTGTCAATTTGAGGATTATGGTTGAAGGGGTGTAGTCTGCTCTGTCGATTGGACCATAGCCAATAAGGCCTCTGTGTGGAGATGGCTTTCTCCTGAGACTTCTGGGAAATCTGGGTTTTCCTCCTGGTAACAGATGACTCTTCTCACTCTTCACTTCCTGGGAGACATTGCAGCTGATAAGACACATGGAACTACTCCAGTGCTCTGAACTGAAGAAACCACATGGAACTGCCCTGATGCAGCCCTGGGTGCTAGAGAAACCACATGAGCACCCCTGCCATCCCTGGGAGACTTACAATGCCACTGGACCCAGAAGATTTCCATTCTACTGGCCTGTGATCTTCCTGTATTCAGCATCTTTGCATGTGTTTCATGAGACTGAAGAGAACTTTATAGATTGGTATCAGACATATGGGCTAATATCAGACTTATGGACTTGATCTGGACTGAGCTGGGGTGTTTCCTCAATATTTAAACTGCTCTTATATATAAGCCTCTTTCTTATTCACATATGAGTCTCTATGAATTTGTTTCTCTAGTCTACCCAGACTAACACACCATTATAGCCCCTTCAGACTTCTTTTTATTCCCAAACTCAAAGAACATTTAAAAGAAACGCAAGTCCCAAGTGACCACTTTGACATGTCATCAATCAAAAGAGTACAGAATTTTCAAAGAAATATTAGTGATATGGAAGCACAACCTTCAAACCCCACACACATAAAGATGGAGGATATATCTTTAAAAAAATAGCTTCACGTTTTGTTTTTTGTTGTTTAATAAAGACTTCTGTAGTTTCTCAGCAATATTTGTTGTGTTACCCTCATCTAATAAATGTGTCTTTAAACAACTAAACAAGGCTATGTATTAATAAGGAGTGCTGGTGGCAGTATGGGTTTTGCATTAGGTTGCTAATCACAAAGTTAAAAAGTTCAAGCAGCTGAGCCCCAGTGGTGTAAGTGGTTGAGGGTGGGACTGTGGCCTGCAGGCTTGGCGGTTCAAATCCAGCGGTGGCTCTCAGGAGCAGCGCTGGGTAGCTCCCACAACCACCAGAGGGCAGTGATGCCACAATAAAAAGGTTCAAACAAACCAGAAGCTCACCAGAGAGAGATGGTGCTTTTTGCTCCCATGGAAAACCGCACACGGGGTCACTATGAGATGGAAGTTACTTGATAGCAGTGAATTTGGGGGTTCACATACTGATTGGTTGATGAAAATATGGTTACCAAAGACTCACAGATACTATCTCAATGTTTTCTCATAGCATCAATAGTTCAGTACTAACTGATTCAATGTTGGCAGCTAGTTTATAAAATATAACCACCACAAAGAAGGGGCACAGATTGTATTTCCCTAAGAAATGTTTTCAGATTACATGTAGGTTTTTTTAGTTGACTTGTTTAATTTATTGAAGCAAAAACATATATAACAACACATTTTGCATTTCAATGTGGATTACATGGTTAATTCCGTCATGTTAATTATGTTTATCATGCTGTTAAAGCATCACCATGATCCATTTCTGAATTTTCCATCATCCTTAACAGGAAAGCAGTGTGCCTGAAGCAATCACTTCCTCACTCCCAGCCTCCCCTCTTAATGACTGTTCTAGATATTTTGTATAAGTGAGACAGGCAATATTTGTCTTTTGTCCTTTTATGATGGAAGCATTTTATGCAGTGTAGTATTCTCAAGTGATTGTGCACATTGTTGAGACACATGATGTAATTCTTCCCTCAGGGTAACACTATGATTCAGACGCAACTCCAGAAATTTCAAATCCATTTGTTTTATTTTGCTTCTAAATCTTTGTGCTTCTGCTACTTTGCTAATGTTGTTGTTTTCATTTTTATTTAAGATTTTTGAAAAACACTACATGGTTCCAAGATCAAAATATCAGTGTTCAGACAAGTCTATCACCCTGACCACCCTATTCCTGTCCTACCTGCTTCCCACCAGATACCATCTTTTTGTGTTTATCCATCCACTGTTTTATTAATATCTGCACATATAAGGACATATTTATATCCCCATCCTCTCTTTATAGAAAAGGTAATATGTTATAGGCATGATCTGCTGTCATTGGTTTTTTTTACTTAATAAGATCTATAGCAGTATATAGAGATCATCTTAATACTTTTGGCATAGTCCACCCTTGGACTATGTGTTAATAAGTCACAATATAATTCAACTAGTCTCTTATTGGTGGATGCATGGATTGTTTATCATTTAGCTTTTACAAATAGCACTCCAACAAGTCGCTTTGTGATGAATGAATTTTCTGAATATGGCTCTTCCATCCATAGTTCCTTTTCTGACGTATTTTAAATTCTAGCCTGCATCACTGGTGTCACTATGAGTCAAGCCATCTTAGCACCACCTAACAGCAACGGGCTCCATGCCTGGAGATATCATCCCATGTTGAAGGGAATTCTCTGGGATGCTAATTGGCAGACTGACAGTGGGAAATATTCTGAGTAGTACCCAATTTTTTGTGATAGAAGTTGAACATATTTCACCCTGAGGTTACTTGTATTTTTACTTTGTTTTCTGTGGTCATGTTTTACTTTGTTTTTAACCACCCAGAATATTTTTAATGTAGCCAAAGTTATAAATTTTCGCCTTAATTTGAGAAATTTAAAATCACACATTATAAAGGAGTTCACTGACATTTTCTTCTTGTACAATTTCATGTTTCACATTTAGATATCTTATCCATTTTGGGACTTCACATTGGTATGTTGTGTCCAGAATGAGTCTATTTTTAATATATCACATATTCAAAAATCTATGTCACCCACACCCCAAATTGAGATGCTGCCTTTGTCATGGTCTAAATTTCCCTGTTTAGATTTCTTTCTGGATTTTTTTTTCAGTTCCATTAATTTGTCTTTTTATTTACTTGCCAAAATGATTACCTTCTAAATATAGAGATTTTGCAATATGCCTTTACATCTGGTTTAAGATATGACACCCTTCATTGTTTTTCTCTTTTAAATTCCCCAGGTTATCTCAATTTAACTGTTTTCCAAAATCAAATATACAATTAATTTGTTTAGCTTTCAGAAAAAAACTGATATATGTATGTTATCAGAATAGATATCTTAGATGAGTCTTCTGACCCAAGCTCATGGCCTCTTTCAGTATTTGTGTCTACTTTTTTTTTTTATCATTTCTTTTTTTGGGGGGGAGGGGGCATCATACTTTCATGTTATTGGGTGTTTTACAGTTTTCTTTATGTGTGTTTTGGACATCTTGTTTAGATTCATATCTATAGACTTTCGTTGTTATAAACTGTTGCTGACTCTTTTGTTGTTCACAGTTGTAAAAGGGTTATTTCTCTTTCAATCAGTTATGATTTTTCTATGTGAAGATAATAGCTCTCTGTCTGTTGACTTTATAACCTACTCCCTTACTAAATGCTTTAGGACTTTTCCTTATTTGAGTTTTTTGTTTGTTTGTTTAGTTTTCCAGATAAGAAATACTAGAATCTCTCAGTAGAGATTATACTTCGTCTTACTTTCTAATTCCTGCACATCTGTCTAGCAGCACTGAATGATTCTTTCAAAATGGTTTAAATAGTCACACGATCCTGTTGTGTTCCTAACTCTAAGTAAGAGGTTTGGGACTAAGATACATTGAATTTGGGGGATATATTTTTAATTTCCAGAAAATCTACTGCTCTCTCTCTCTCTCCACTGTTCACATCCACTCTCTGATTTTAATCTGCACACATATTGCCAGGGTCTCTTGTTTATGTGACTCTTGTTCTTCAGCAGATGTGGCGTGGCACGGAGCTCCTGTCATTTGAATATGCTCCCTGGGTAGGTTGTGACACCACCACTCAAAGTGGATCATGTTTTAACCAACAAGGTTCTAAAAGCAATGAAATCATTTTCTAGCTTTGATTTTGAAATACTTCCAAATAATTCATAGTTGAGGAAAAGATCATGAAAATTCTGGTTTTGAAATATGCAAACCAAACATTTGAGAGAGAATGCATCTTGGTGGCTACTTAGTTTGGGATTTGAGGGGGTTTTGTCTATTTTTGTTTGTGTGGAAATTTCCCATTGCTGGTCTTTGAATTCTCTGGTGTCAGACTAGTGTAAAAAAGCCGGAGGGGGCTGAGTCCTGGTGGCGTAGTGGTTGTGCGCGGGACTGCGGCCCACTGGGATGGAGGTGCGATTCCAGCTCCAAGGAGCAAAGGCTGGGCCTCCTACTCCCACCACCTGAGGGTAGTGATGCCCCCCTCCCCCCCCCCAAAAAAAAAAAAAAAGAAATTGTCAAACAAAAGCCGGAGGGTGGAGACTTGTCTGACTTCTTGCCTGGCGGGATAGACTTTGGACTGGTGTGAAGATGGATTCTCCTTGCCCTTTGTGGACCAAGGTTGGGGGATGAGAACAGGGTTTTTTTTCATAAGCCATAGAGCAGGAAGATACAAGAGATGACAAAAGGTGGCTTCCTACCACAGAGAAAGAGGAATAAAGTCCTTTCTGCAGCTGTGGACAGGAGGCTAAAGAAAGACGGAACACTGAGACTATAACTCCTCAAGTCCCAATGCTCTGGGGCAGAAAAAGTTCATGGGAGAGTTAAAAAAGAAAAAGAAAAAAAAAAAGAGGGAATGCAGGGAAAGCTGTGCCCCTACCAGAACATTACAAGGATCTCACAAGGGCACAAGCCAGCCAGACTCAAAGACTAGAAACTCTTTCCTGATGGCAGAAAAAAGAAGGGACTGTTGTTACAGGGTCTGCTGTTAATGGATGAAAAAAAACTAGATAACTTTGAAGTAAGGCTTTCTATCCATCCCTCCTTTTATTCTTTCATCTATCCATCCATCTACCCACCCATCTGGCAAATGTTGAGTATTTGGTATATGCCAGGTGCTCAGGACCAAATGAACAAGACAAACAGACTCCTGACCTTATAGAATTAAAAGTCAACAACATCTAACTCCACTAGCAATGTAATTTTACACAAGGAGACACATCTGAAAATCCATAAGCATCTGCCCCTGTCTCTGGTGATCTGATTCAGTGGGTCTGAGAAGGACCTATGAAAGCAAAGTCTTTAAATGCCCAGATAATTCTGGTGCTCAATTTTGAAGAAAAATCATTATTTTTTCAGTGTGGATAGACCATTAAGGCATTCAATTTCCCAACTAAACAGTTCAAATTATATATTTAAAATCATGGGTATATAATAAAAGAATATATTTCATTGTTTTTTAATTCTAAAAAATTTCCAGCACATATGAAAACAATTTTCTAGGAGATTTCTTTCATTAGTCATCCTGTATTTTGGATATGTTCTAACTCAGAGAGAAAAGCTTCACAATATCTTAAATTACAACCTTTCTTACACAGACGGACCAATATTCAAGTATAGTGCTGTTGTTTTTCTAATTGGCATTCTTACAATAATTTAAGATAATTGGGACTTGCATACTTAGCAATGCTGTGAAAAGGAAGTTTCAGGGTTGAAATAGTAATTTTTTAGAAAATGCTACATATATATTTTTGTATGTGTCATGTGAATGTGAGTGCCTATGTGTACATAATTATATATGTGCATATGTAGAATTATATAGACTGTTGCTCTTATTCTAAATAGTGATATATCTTGATGTTTCAAAATAAAACCAGTTAAAAGATCTCTTTGTAAATAAAAATATGTATTCATTCCTCAAAACTTCACTTGAACAGACACTTAATCCCAGAATCTCCTCTAAGTGCAGTGCCTCCATCCCACCCACACTCCAGGCTTGGGTTGTGCCAAGAGCCGCTGACGCTCTGGTGCTGCCTGAGGATAAATTCTTGAATGAATCTGCAAGGGAAACGTGATCTCAGAGACTAAGAAAAGTCTGCTGTTTCCAGTGTCATCTCCCTGTTAGTTCTCATATCCCATAGGATTGGATTACCCAGTAAGCAAGAGACTAAGCAGTCTTACTTTGTGCTTGCTTACTGTGTTAGTCCGGGTAGACCAGAAAAGCAAATCATACATATGTATATAAGGGAGAGGTTTAGATACGAGAGCAAATGAACATTGAGAAAACATCCCGGCCCCGTCCAGATCAAGTTCATAAGCCCAATATTAACCCATATGTCTGATACCAGTCTGTATAGTCTTCTTCAGACTCACAAAACACATGCAATGATGCCAAATGCAGATGAGCACAAGCCAGTGGGTAGAATGCATTTGGATCCAGTGTTGTAAAGACCTCAGCGCTGGCAGGAGCCTCCATGTGGCTTCTCTAGGTCCTGGGTCTGGCTGCATCGGGGTAGGTCCATGTGCTTCTCCTCGGGGCGGTCTCACAGGGAGTCAGCCTTGAGTGTCTACAAGGGAGTGAGACAGTGTCTCCTGCTTCCAAGAAGCAATACCAGATCTCTCCTGCTCGAAACACTCTCTCACCTCCTTGGAGACTTTCTGCTGGTAACATTTGCTGCCTGAGAGACTCGACTAACAAGGCTGGCTCCCTGCAGAAGCCACATAGACCCACTCTGATGCAGCAGGTACCCGGACCTGGAGAAGCCACATGGAGACTCCTGCCAGTGCGGAGATGGTTATAACGCCACTGGATCCAAAGGCATGCTACCTGTCTGGCTTGTGATCATCCTGAATTCGGTGTCATTGCATGTGTTTCGTGAGTCTGAAGAAAGTTTTATAGACTGGTATTGAACATATGGGCTACAGTTGGACTGATGAACTTGATCTGGACTGGGCTGGGATGCTTTATGAATGTTCATTTCTTCTTGCACCTGTCTCTTCTTTATATACATATGTCTGCTTATGAATTTGTTTCTCTAGTCTACCCAGACTAACACGCTTACTTATATCACGCGATGAAACTCACATGATTAGTAAGCAAACACAAATAAGCCTGTCCTTACTGGGCAATCCAGCCCTGGCATTCTGTTACAGTTCCTGTCACATCACATTGCGACTTATTGAGTCAATCTCAACTAGATAAGACGAAGACCGTGTGGTCTTCCTATTTATTTGGAAGCCTGACACATCGCAGAACTCAATGAGCATTTGATAAGTAAATGAAAGATTGAAAGGCTCCTGCCGTCCTCTTTCCAAGTGGCAATTTAACCAGCAGCATTCAAACCTCTCCCTTCCTTTGGGTCCCTAAAGTTTAATTTTGTAATGATTCAAAGATGTGTCTATGGAACATAGCAATTAGTTTTCAATCGCTTAATCTTCTCTCACAGCTGGCAATGCAAGCTGCCATGGTTACTAGAAAGTGCTCGGTGATGACCCACTCAACTGGCAGGTGCCAGACCCTAGGTGCACTTCTGGTAGGGCTCAATCATTTTGTGAGCGGCTGCTGGCTCCAAAGGCCTAGAACCCACTAGTGCACACACAAGCATGATGGCGGTGGGAAGATGCCTTGCTGCATTCCGGCATCTGCTCTCAGGAAACCAAACAGACCACAGACTTGCTAGACAGTTCATGTGTCTGATTACCAGGAAAACATATAAAATAGAAGCCTGCCATAACATCTATTCCAAGAGCCTTTACAATAATGTGAACTTAACCATTATTCCAACGTGATGTGTCTTTCCTTCATTGCTTTTGGTAAGTGCTGCTCAGTCCATTCCACCCAGAATGGAGCACTTTCTGTCCTGCACTCTCCTCAGAATTGTTCTATGGGAAACCATTGTTGCCATTCTTATGTCCATCCATCTTGTTGGGGGGGGTCTTCCTTTGTAACACTGACCCTCTGCTTTATCAAGTATCAGGTTCTTTTCCAGGGCCTGGTCTCTAAAGGTTTAATAGATTCTCTTCGCTTTATGTTCTTATAATCCTGATATTAACCCTCTTTGTGAGGTATCTCCCACTCTTGTTTGTGTTTTACTTGACCTGCATAAAGAACTGGACTGGTTCTGTGGGTTAAGGGTTTGACTGCTGACCACGGGTTGTGATTCAAATCCACCAGTCACTCCCGTGAGAGATGAGCCTGTCTGCCCTTGTAAACATTTGTGGTCTTGTGATGTCTGGGAGTCCATATAGAAAAAGAATGGTTGGGGGCTGAGCCCCGGTGGCGTAGTGGTTGTGTGCAGGACTGCGGCCCACTGGGATGGAGGTTCAATTCCCGTTCACAGGAGCAAAGGCTGGGCCTCGTACTCCCACCACCAGGGCAGTGATGCCTGAAAAAAATAATAAAAAATAAATAAAAAGAATGGTTGGAAGGTGATGGTGGTAGCAACTGTACAATTCTAGTTGGTATGAATGAAATAGGGGTTGATATGTTATATGTATTAAATCCCAACTCATTAAAAATATATAGACTAACTGTGGTCAATGTACTTACTGTAAGAATAGAAAGAACAGCCACCAAATCTGTAAGAGGAAATGTGAGGAACTGAAAAAGAAGCCCTCCCTCCTTGCCCCTTTGGAGGTTATTAAAGAAAACATGAGGCCCCAGAGGGAAAAGAAGCTCAAAGTTTTAAAGGAACTTAAGAAAAGAGAAGAAGCACAGCTCAATAAAGGAGGCAGATAAAGTAAAATAAAAGATAACTAATCTCTTGGTACTATATATATATATATATATACATACATACACATATATGTGTGTGGGGGGGTGTAGTCTTGGATATCTACATAGGGAAAAGATTTGGTAACCATGGGTTTTGGTTTGGTTTTGCTTTGTGTCTTGAGGAAATAACAATGCAATCAAAATAAAATTGAAAGTGAAGTGCCAGAAACAAAAGCAGAAGTCAAATGAAGGCCTGCCTAGCTGTTGTCTAAAGCTCCAGATGACCCTTATCCTACGCCAGTGCTGGCATCATCCGGATGCCTGTTCTCCCAGCTGATAATAGGCATCCAATTGTGCAGCCTCATTAAAGGCCAACTTCGAGAAACAGAACCGCAAAGAGAAAGTTGACAAGATAACATGAGTGAGCAAATGTGTCTGAACAAAGAACGCTGAGTAGTCCCAGAGATTGAGGCAGGGGCAGATCAAATCCAGACAGACAGTCTAAGCCAGGGAAGCACAGAAGATGTCCAGAAGGCCTCGTAGCATTGAACTAACATCCGGAATGCAAATTATGTAACATGCTTGACTGCTAACCAAAAGGTTGGCAGTTCTAACCCACCCAGAGGTACCTCAGAAAAGGATTGGGGTGAACTACTTCCATTCAGTTAGTGACCTGAAATCCTAAGGAGGACAGTTCCACTCTGACCCTCAGGGGGCAGCCAAGAGTCAGACCCTACTTGATGGCAACCGGTGGTGGTGGTGGTGGTGGTGGTGGTGGTGGTGGTGGTGGTGGTGGCGGCGGCGGCAAAAGTCGGGAAGCACAGTGGGTCAGCAAGAGAACCAATAAAGAAAGTTAACTTCTGTGCCTGGGGCATAAGTGCCATTCGTCCAGAAGAGGCCATCCTTGGCCTCACAGCTATTTACCACACCTATAAAAAGAGGATAGGTAACTCCACGTGAGCATTTCTAATCTGAGTGCTGCTGTCATCCAGATGTCCTACCCAAAAAAAGTCACATCAGTGAAATAATAAGTCTCCTGAGGCTCAGGGGTAGAGAAGTGGTGGTTGGTTGAAACTGCACTAATGAGTGGCAGGTGACAGAGATATGTACTTTGAGTATTTTCAACATTTGGCAATGTTTACATTTTTATGCCATATTAAATAGGAAAATTTCTGTAGAATCTTTAAAAAAACAGTCTGTAGGAACAAATCTGCTTCCATTTTGCATTTTCCTTTTTTGAAAAATCATTTTATTGGGGGCTTATACAACTCTTATCAAAATCCATATTTAAATCCATTACCCTCATCGTTTGCTTTCTATTTAGGCCCTTGACATCAGTTCCTACCATCCTTCCCTCCCCCCCTCCTCCCTCCCACATGAACCCTTAATAATTTATTATTATTACATTGTCATATTGTACACTCTGGTGTCTTCCTTCACCTACTTCCCTGTTATCTGTCTCCCAGGGACGAGGTTCTATGTAGACCTTGTAATTGGTTCCCTCTTTCTATTGCACCTTCCCTCCATCATCCCAGTATCACCACTCTCACCACTGGTCCTGAAGGGATTATTTGTCCTGGATTCCCTATGTTTCCAATTTCTATCTGTACCCATGCACATCCTGTGGTCTAGTCAAATTTGTAAGGTAGAATTAGGATCATAATAGTGGGGAGAAGGCAGCATTGAAGAACTAGTGGAAAAGTGTATGCTTCATCATTGCTACACTGCATTTTCACATTGACCGATACTACAAAGGAAAACCACTGTAAAATAACTTTAAGAAATATCCTGTCGGCTGAGCTCTGGTGGCATAATGGTTGTGTGCAGGACTGCAGCCTAAAGGGTTGACGGTTCAAATCCAGCAGCAGCTCTCCAGGAGCAAGGCTGGCTTCCTACTCCCATCAGGGCAGTGATGCCACACAAAAAGAAAAGAAAGAAAGAAAAAAAGAAATATCTTGTCATGGCAATTGCCATGGGGTACTAATTCTTTTCTTTTTCTTTTTTTAATTATTAAAAGATCACTTTACTGGGGGCTCTCACAGCTCTTATAACAACCCATACATACTTGGATGGAGCATATTTAGGGGTACATTATTGAGGTGAATGTATTCACTAAATATGTCTGAGTTAAAAGCTGTACAATAGTGAATTCACTACCCTCGTGTCAATGCAGAATGCCTCATTTTTCCCTGCATGTAGAAGACTCCAAAAGCAAACTCACTGCGACCGAGTCAATTCGGACTCATAGCAGCAATCTCACAGGACAGAGTTGTGCTGCCCCTGCGCATTTCAGAGACTATCTCTTTACTGGAGTCGAAAATCTCGCTCTTCTCTAAAGGAGCAGCTGGTGGTTTCAAACGAATGACCCAAGTCGTTAGCAGTCCACGTCACAGCCCGCTAGGCTGCCAGGTACTTCAAGACAATAGGGGCTGGACCAAGACACCAAAGATGTCTCTTGGTGCCACCTCCTCGTTCAAGGAAACAACGAGTTGTAAAAGAAAGAGAGAAAGCCAACACTCAGGAAGACAGCCTCACTGGGCACTGGAATGGGAATGCGGTTTGGAGTCCAAAGATTTAAGAACGGATTTGTTCTACCACTTCCTGGTGCTTCTCCCTGCACTCTACACTCACAGCTACCAAGTCGACTCTAATGTGTAGTAATGCCTTCAGAGAGAGTGGCACTGCCCTTTGGGGCTTCTGAGGTTGTAAATCTTTAGGAGAACAGAAAGCCTCATCTTTCTGCCTGATGGTGGCAGTGGGGTCCAGTTACTGACATTGAGGGTGGCAGCTTGACACAGAATCCACTATAGCATCAAGGCCACTAACAGGGATCCTCATGCGATCAAAGGAATCCTGGTGGGACTGTAGAATAAGCCTTGGGCTGCTCAGGGCAAGGCCAGCCATAGGTTTGGTTTTGTCTTTAATATCCCAAAGGGAAACCCAAATAAGATACCGTGCATGAAAAGCAGTCAGATTACATGTAACACAGGGAGGACACAACCAAACGCCTTGCCTTTCAGTGACTCCATTCAATGGCAACCTCATTGTGTTAGGCAGGGTTGTCTAGAGAAACAAAGCCAGTGACATTCATATATAGGCTGAGAAAGAACTTAATCTCAAGAAGTAATTCCATATCAATAAGGCATCCCCACCTAGTCCAGTGCAAGTCCATGGGTCTGACACTAGACAGAGCCCTCTTCAGACTCACATAGCTGCAGGTCAGTAACACAGAGAGATGAGGTGAGATGCAGGGAGAGAGATCCACAGGCTGGTGGGTGCAGAGTCACATGCATCCATGGACAGTGGAGACATGGCAGGACACCTACAGCCCAGGTTGGCTCCCAGGGTCAGCAGCCCACATGGAGCTAACCCTGGGAGATAAGGAGCAGAAAGGGAGAAAGAATTTCTACTGTCTCTTTGTAGACATGCACACACACACACCACCCACGGAGGCAACATCGGGCTGTGACCTGACCGATAGGTTCAACCCAGCCCCTACATTTTCATACAAAATCAAGTCAGCATGCAACCTAACTGCCACACCCATGTGGTTATATTAAGAGTAGAACTGTGCCAGAGAGAGAGAGAGAATGAATATGCTTCATAAGGTTTCCATTGACTGACTTTTTGAAAGTAGATTTCCAAGCCTTTTTTTCTGAGGGGTCTTGAGATGGGGACTCAAACTGGAAACCATTGGTGTCACTGTGGCTTTGTCAGCTTGTTGAGTTTTGGTTTCCTCATTTCAAAGCTAGACGTATTTTCCAATAACCAAGACTTAAAGGATAAATGTACCAAGGCAGATTTCAAACTGCAATGTGTCACTCAAACATTAGTTATTAATACTCTATGATATATTCGGCATATTTGGCTGCTCAGCATAGATGCCTCCATTGTATTTGGAGGAAATCCCAAAGTAGGTATGAGTCAGGGCCATGCATCCCACTGTAGGAGCTGAAGAAGAGGAGATATTCCCTGGAAAAAAGAGACCACAGCATAGGCTCATGGTTGTACTTCATAAACTTAATAAAACAGCCCAAGCCAGATATTTACCAAGGCAGCAGTGGAAGAGGCATTTTGGTCTCTGATGGAACATCTGTGGGGCCAGCATCAGCAATGCCTATCAGGGTCCAATGGAATGTCTTAAACAGAGGAAGCTTGTGGCAAGATCTTGACGGTGCCTCATCTTGCTTGCAATCTATCCAATCTGACTCTATCAATCTGTCCCTGGATTCTCTATGAACTTAATATATGCAGAAGCAGAATCAACTTTCATAATTAGAACATCCTGATTGGTACATACACTACTGCATAAAGGAATGAATTCCTAAACCCAAGAATCAAACACTCAAATTGCTAATGATAGAATGATGTATAACTACTGAGTTATTTAATATTTTGGCAAAAACCCTAAAGGATCAAATCTTTTAGTATCAGATGAGAAAGGAAAAAAAACCACCAATGCCCAAAGTAATATTCATACTGAAGTGTCATGTCATTAGTGTGGTAGTAACATAATCTGTTGTGATTTAAGGATGAATGGGGTAGGATTTCGCTTGTCAGTCAGGTCACAGTCTGATGACCTCATTTGGAGGTGATAAGGAGACAGGACACTCACTCCCTGTGAGACATGTGTTGACAAGACACATGGGGCTACTTTAGAGCCCTAGAGCTGGAGCAACCACATGGAGAATGCCAGCGTTGAGATATTTACACCACCACTGGATCCACAAGACTTTCTACCCAATGGCCTGTGCTCTTCCTGAGTTTGGCACCATTGCTTGTGTTGTGTGAGTCTGAAGAGGAATTTATAGCTTGGCATTGGACATACAGGCTAATATCAGATTTAATAAGGGCTTGATCGAGACTGGTCTGGGATGTTTTCTCAATATTCAATTGCTCTTTCTTATACACACGAGTGTCTGTGAATTTGTTTCTCTAGTCTATCAGACTAACACAGTTAGTGACCAGTGAGTTGGCTCTGACTCCTCACAGCCTTACATATAACCAAACCAGATGTTGCATGGTCCTGTGCTAGACCTATTTATGATGGTATTTGTGATTGTTATTTTGAGTCTTTTTTAAAATAATATTTTGTGTTTACATTGCAGTTTAAATTCAACAATTTTTACAGAAAGTTTAGTGACACTGGTTATAAATAGTCTTCAATGCCATTCTGGCTGTTCCCTTCCCCTTAATCTAGTTCCTGGGTGCCCTTACCATCTCATCTTTGTGGTAAGGTAATTGTTGACGGTGGGGTCTCATATAGGTGATTTTTAAAAGGAGTACAGTACTTATAGGTGGTGGTCTGTATTTAGTGAAGAGGTGACCTCAGGAGCCAGTTTTAATTCAAGGTTTTAAGAGTACTGCAAATCTGGGCGAGTCTTCCAGTCTCTGTTGGTCCATTGACTCAAAATCTTGTGTAGTTTTTTTGTTTGTTTATCTTCTAGGAATTTGAAGTTCTATTCTACATTGTTCTCCCATTTTTATCATCTACTGTGGTCCTATATCAGAACAATCAATAATGAAACCAGACACCACAATCTATGTCTGTCTTAGAACAGAATAGGTCATGGTTCATGTACATCAGAGGTTAACAAACTTATTTGGCCTATTGACCCCATTTCAGGGGAAGAAGTTACTCAATGCCTCTTGGAAATTTAAATTTTTTGCATTCATATCCCATTATTCAGAATAAATTACAGGGACCTACTTTTGCAGCTTGCCTCGATTCTTTGAGTGCCCCACCCCCAGGGAGCAACATCACTCCCTTTGGCAAACTGATTTCTATTATGAGTACTGTGCTATAGACTCATATAGTTGAGTCTGGTTTCCTTCATTCTCATTTGCTATGGATGACTACAGACAAATACTTGTATCTTAGATGGTTAAACCCATTATTTTCAACTATTGTAGTGTACTGCCTTTCAAACTAGGGACTTATCTTTCAGCATTATCTGGGATTATAGTTTGTTGTCATCCATAACATCTTCATTAACTAATTTTCAGAAACAGATTACCAGGTATTTCTTGCTACTCTGAGACGAGAAGTTCTGATGAAATCTGTCTCCCATGGGTGACCTGGCAGATATTTTAAATTCTAATTGTTTAACTTTCAGTAGCTCATCAGTCTCAAGCTATCACAGGCAGACACATTGATATGTGGTTGGTTAATTATGTAGCTGTTGTTGCTGTTATTGAGTGATATAAAATCGTTCTGACTCATAAAGACCTTAGGTACAGCAAAAAGAAATAGCACCCAGTCCTATAGTGTCCTCCTATTGTTCTTATGCTTGAGCCCATAGTTGAAGATATCGTGTCAATCCATTCTGTTGAGGGTCTTCCCGCGTTTCACTGTCCAACTACTTTACCAAGCATGATGTCCTTTTCCACAGCGTAGTCACTGCTGATAACATGTCCAAAGTATGTGAGATGAACTTTCGTCATCCTTGACTCTAAGGAAAATTCTGACTGTGCTTTTGCCAAGACAGACTTTTTTTGTACTTTTAGTAGTACATAGTACTTTCGATATTTTTCCCTATCACCCTAATTCAAATCAATCCATTTTTCTTTGATCTTCCTTATTCAACATCCAACTTGTACATGCATATGAGGCGATGGGAAATAGCATGGCTTGGGTTAGGCATATCTCAGGCATTTTTGCTTGACAACACATCATGTGCAGCAGATTTACCTAACGCAACAGATCACGTGAGCTCTTCATTGCTGCTTCCATGAGCATTGATTGTAGATCCAAGCAACACACAATTCTTGACAACGTCAGTCTTCTCTCCATGTATCATGTCGTTACCCAGTCAGTCCAGATGCGAGGACTTCGGTCAGCTTTACCTTGAGTTGTAACCCTTGTTGAAGGCGGCAATCCTTGATCTTGATCAGCAAGGACATCAGTTCCTCCTTACTCTCAGCAAGCAAGGTTGTGTCATCTGCCTATCCCAGGTTGTTAAACCTGCCCCCGATCCCGATATCACATCCTTCTTCATATAACCCAGCATCTCTGATGATTTGCTTAGCATACATTTTGAGTAAGTATGATGAGGATATACAACCTTATACTTCATCCTTGTAAACCATACAGTAGTCCCTGGTACTGTTCTCAAAACAGTACCTTGATTGATATTCTGGTTCTTGATATTCTGCCTCTTGATTGATATTCTGGTTCTACATGAGCACAATGAAGTGTTCTTGGATTCCTATTCTTCTCAAGAATTTCTAGAGTTTGTTATGACTCACACAATAGAATGTCTTAGCATAATCAATAAAACACAAGTATGGTGATCTTTGCTTTCAGCCAGGATTAATCTGATCTTTGCAATGGTATCCCTTGTTCAATGTCCACTTCTAAATCCACGCTAAATTTCTAGCAGTTCCCTCTCAATGTATTGCTGCAACCATTATTAGATGATCTTCAGAACCATTTTACTTGAATATGTTGTTAATGATATTGTCCTATAATTTGAGCAGAATGTTGGGTCAACTTTCTTTGGAATGGGTCCAAACATGGACCTCTTCCAGTCACTTGGCCACATAGCTGTCTTCGAAATTTCTTGGTATAGATGCATGAGTACTTCCAGGGCTTCTTGAGCTTGTTGAAACATCAATTTCTGGAACCTTGTTTTTGGCTAATGCCTTCAGTGCAGCTTGGACTTCTTTGTTCAGTACCATTGGTTCTTCATCATATGCTGCCTCTTGAAATGGTTAACTAGTTCCTTTTAGGTACAGTGACTCTGTGTTCCATCCCTTTTTTATGTTTCCTGCATCAATCAATATTTTGCACATAGAACCTTGCAATATTGTGACTTAAGGCTTGAATTTTTTCTTAAGTTCTTTCCGTTTAAGATATGCTAGGCATGTTATTCCTTTTTGGTTTTCTAACTCTATAGTTGTGCACATTTCATTGTAATCGTTTCTTTGTCTTCTTAAGCTGCCTTTGACATGATCTGTTCAGCTCTTTGACTTCATTATTTGTTGCATGTGCCCTAGCTACTAAGAAAAAAGCAAGTTTCAGAATCTCTTCTGACATTCACTTTGATCTTTTCTCTTTCCTATCTTCTTCATGATCTCTTGCTTTCTCCATACATGATGTTCTAGATTTTAACCTACAGCTATTCAGATCTCTGTCATAAGTCTTCAATGCATCAGATCTTTCTTGAGATGGTCTCAAAATTCAAGTGTAATATTCTTAAAATCATATTTTGACTCTCTTGGACTTGTTTTCATTTTCTTCCATTTCAAACTGAACTTGCATATGTAATTGATGTCTGTTCCAAAGTCCATCCCTGACCTCATCTCTTGCACAGACATAATCAATTTTATTTCTGTGAACTTCATATGGAGAAATCCAGATGTATATAATCTTTTGTGATGTTGAAAAAGGCTATTTGGAATGAAGAACTATTTAGGCTTACAAAATTCCAGTTTCATTTATATCATGAAGGCCACATTTCCAACTATTGTTCCTTCCACTTTGTTTCCAAATTTTGCATTCCAATCACCAATAATTATCATTGCCTGCATGTTTGATTAATTTCAAAGTGAAAATGCTGATAAAATTCTTCAATTTTTGCATCACTAGCTTTAGTGGTTAGAGAATAAGTTTGAATACTTGAAGTCACTGGATTTCCTTGTATGTAGATACATACTATCACAGACAACATTATACTTTAAAATACATCTTGAAATATCCTTTTTGACAATAAGTGCAATGCCATTCCTCTTGATTGTAGCATTCCCAGTATAATTAAACCATATGGTTTTCTAATTCAACATGGCGATGCCAGTCCACTTCAGCTCACTTAATTCCTACGATAAAGTGTTTTATGTGTTGCATTTTGTTCTTAATCACTTCCAATTTTTCCAGATTCATACTTCATACATTCCAACTTCCAATTATTAGCAAATGTTTGCATCTGTTTCTTCTCATTTTGAATATGCTCCATAAGCAAATGAGGTTACAAAAGTTTTACTTCACCCTTGTCGTTGTGGCCAACTCTGCTTTGAGAAGGCAGCTTTTTCTCAGTAATATTGTGAGTGCCTTTCAAACTCTGCTGCTATTCATGAGTTTTTTAGTATTGGGCAACTTCTGCTGCTATTCATAGTTTTTCAGTGTTGGACAGTGTTTCAATGCCATCCACAGTGTTTTCAGCAGTTAATTCCTCTGAAGTAGACAGCCCACTCCTTCTTCACAGTCTGCTTTTAGTCTAAAAACTCTGCTGAAACATGTTCACCTAGTGGGACCTTGTTGGTATTTGAAATAACATAACTTCTAGCATCAGAGTAATACACAAACCACTACAATACAACAAACTGACAGACAGATGTGAAATGATATAGTTAAATGTCCACATTTCCTGTTAACTTTTGTGTTAGTCTGGGTTGGCTAGAGAAAGAAATTCATAGACTCTCATATGTGTAGTTCCATCAGGCTCCTCATCATCAGTAATGTCTCACAAGGAGTGAGCATGTATCCCACCTCCAACGAACTATTTATCTCCTTAGCATCTCCAAATGAGGTCATCAAGTTGCAACCTGATTGACAGGCTAAACTCCACCCCTTCACTCTTAAGCCTCAAATTGAAAACAGATTACGTAACTACTACAATTTTATAAGAAGCTGCAAACATTTCACTATTAAGTTGAGGTCATTTTCTAACCTTTTTACCAAGCAAATAATGGCCAAAAAAAACCAGACAAATCAATATACCTCAGATACCTTAGGGGATGATTACACTTACACTTACTCTCCAATTGATGATTTTAGTATATGTGCTGCCGAAGTGAGCACTCTCCAATTGATGATTATGTTGTTGTTTGATGTTTCACATTTACAATAGTAACAAATTTACTATTCAGTAGTTTTGCACATTAAAGACTATGTCAGGCATTAATGAGTGCATAAGTGGGAGATGAAAGTAACACTGGCTCTGGTGATTAAAGTTATGAGTCGGGGTGGTTGGGCTAGAATTTTCAGTAGTTTGGTGTTGTTTAAAAATGAAATTTGGGTGTTTGCTTCAGCAGCACATATGCTAAATATGAAATTTGGAAATTATGTAATGATGTGGTCAGCCTGCATTTTCCCTTAACATCATTTTGTGCATAATCACCTGGCCTTTGTAACCTAACCGTGTCATTAAGTGAGGAGTGGATGTAATTTCATCTACAAATTATTTTCTTAATAATTCTAGGTTAGTGTTTCTCAGTTTTTTCTTTTAATTGACTCCTTGAGGGAAAAAATTAAGTTCTCCCTAAGGAGATAAATTCAAAAATAAGAAAGATGGTTCTCTCTTGTAGAGGTGAGCTTTGAAGGACCGAAGCTTTTTGCCACTCCCACCAAGAAGCAATATTTCCTCCCTTGTAGAGGGCACACAGGGAGGACTATTGCCCACACTAAAAATGTATTATTTAGGATTACAGTCTGACCTGACAGGCTAAACTTAGAGCAATAGCTTCATCAGTGATGTAATACTTTACATTCAATATCAAAATAAATATGTATTAGAACCTTAGCAAGAGCTGCAACTTTTGTCAGGAGTAGTTACGTTAGTCTACAGTTCAAACTTTATCTCTAATTTAATTCTAATAATACACTGATTTGTGTGAAACAACAGAAATGTCTTTGGCAAATTGGGATGGAGTTCTAGTCTGAATTATCTGATTATATTTCAGCAGAAAGTGAGAACCTGGAGGGCACCAAGGAATGGTCGATTGAAACCCATACTACATATTCATCTCAGCTCAGTCTGACCGTGTGCAGAGTTAAGTCCTTCTTCTTCTTCCCCAACTCTCTAAATTCACTCCCATCTCCTCCATTTCTGCCTTTGCCTTTACCAGTGGCCAGAATGCTGATGACCTCAAATCTCCATCACATGCCCCCACGTGAACAGACGCACTTATCCCATTCCAACAAATATTGATGCGTGTGTTTCCTCCAAACATTACCAACTGAATGCGTGCCGAAAAAGCCTTGCCCTTTGACTTTTATGTTATGTTTCCTATCTCAGTGACTAATCACTCGAAAGGATCTCATGTTTGCCACATTAGAGAGAGGGCTCGTGAGAGCTGAGGGCAAGACTCAGGGAGCTACATTAACACATGCCTGCAACAATGGACTCAGACTGACGACGGAGCATGAAGCTGGCACAGACAGAGCTCCATTACACACGAGGTCTCCAGAAGTAAGAACTGACTCCATGACAACGAGCAACACCTCTGTGAATGGCCATCCGTTTCCCAAGCCATGAATAGGGATGGAAGTCATTCTTGATCTTTCTTCTTCCTTATCTCCCTTATCAGATTAAATGGCTGTGCTGCTGATCTTACTCTTAAATATTTCTACAGCCCCTATTACAGTTCATATCCTCTCTCTCACTCTCGCTCTCGCACTCTGAGTAATACCATAATCTCCTAAGGGATCACTGCATTCAACCTTACCTCCTTCAATTCAGTCTTCACATTTCATATAATGGAATTCCTGCCCTAGTAACACACATGCTCCCTTTTAACTCACCCCATACTTCCTACCTCCCTTCCCATCAAAGTTAATAGGATTGGCCTGTTGAATTTTGGACCTACTTGGTATTCATAGGGTTTTCAAAAGCTATAGACTATATACTTCACAAGTATATACTATAGACTATAGACTATAGACTTCACAAGTATATAGTCTTAATATACTTATAATATATAAGTATATAGTGGCTACATACTTCACAAGTATATAGTCTGTTCCTTCTTTGTAGTCTGTCTTTAGTCAGAGATCTCTGCTGAAACCTTTTCACTTTGGGTGACCTTCTGGTATTTGAAATACCTGTGATGCCGCAACACACAAGCCCCCACAGTCTGACAAACTAACAAGCGGTGGTCATTCTTCAATATGGATGACAACTTAATATTTACAAATCCTCACAACTGACCCGATGCGTCGTATTATGAGGAACAGAGGAAAGATTGATGTCAAGGAATTTGTCTTGCTTGGATCCATAATCAATGCTCATAGAGGCAGCAGTCAGGAGATCTGACTTGAGACAAGCCTTGGGTAAATCTGCTGCTCAAGACATCTTTAACGTGTTGAAAGGTAAGGATGTTATTACTATAATGATTAAGATGTGGCTGTCCGAAAGCAAGATAGTTTTAATTGTTAAGCATGTGAAAATTTGACATTGAATAAAGAAAACCAAAGAATAATCAATACATTTGAATTATGGCACCTGGAAAAGAATATTGAAAACACTAAAAAACTGCCAAAAGAACCAAATCAGCCAGAATTCTCCTTAGAAACAAGGATGACGAGGGTTCGATTATAGTACTTTGGGCACGAAGAGCAACCAAACCAAGAGGACAAATGCGTTGCCATTGAGCCAAATCTGATTCTTTAGGACAGGGTAGAACTGCCCCTGTGAATTTCAGAGACTGCCACTCTTCCTGGGAGCAGAAAACTTCATCTTTCTCCCATGGAGCAGTAAGTGGTTTTGAAAAGCTGACCTTAGGGCTAAATTATCAAGGCTCAAGGTTATCATGCCTGGTAAAGTAGATGGTCAGCAAAAAAAAAGAGCAAGCTCCCCCACATGGACTGATGCAGGAGCTACAAAGACGGACTCAAAAAGCAGTTGTGGGGATGGCAGAGACTGGGCAGTGTTCCCTTCTGTTGTACGGACAGTCAGTCTGAATAGACTCACTAGCACCTGGCAACCACACTGCATAGACCAGAATCAGCCGGTCTGCAGGGCAATTGTTGAGAGGCAAACTCTGCGTCTTCGAAGAAGGGACACTTCAGTTTAGGAGATAAATTTAAATTCAGGAGAAAAAGTATTGAGAGGTCTAGTGCGTCAATGCTCTGTACTTCAAGTTCATTTGAAAGAAAACTGCTTTTATTTTCAGGACCCACTAAACACTTATATTTCCTTCCTTTGCTCGTGTTGTTCCTTCTGCTTGGTGAATCCTTCTCATGCTTTAAGCCGCAGCTAAAACATCCACTCAGACTGAAAGACTCATTCTAGTCTAACCATAGGTCTTCTGTATATTTCAAAGGTATTCCATACATTCCTATACACATTACATCACAATTAGTTGTTTGTATACCAATACATGCTATCATTTTTTTCCGTAGAAGAAGAGAGTATCTATCACTTCTTAAATGAAGAAATGTCAGTCCAGTATAAATATATAAATACTCAAAATTAATCCTCTCAGTCAAAAAAGTGTGTTTTAGATAATCAGATTTTTATTACTACAAACAAACCCAGGTCAATCTGAGAATAAGAAAGGGGCAGTAATACATGATTTCTAAATTAATTTTCTTAAAGAAGAAATAAAAGTTAGGTGTGGCAGTTACATTATATCCTGTCAACTTGTGAAGTTTGGAGTCTAGCCTATCAATCAGGCCATAGCCAATGAGGCCTCCATGTGGGCATGGCTTTCTTCTTAGGATTCTGGGAACTCTGACATTCCTCCCTGGAGACAGGAGATACTCTCTGCTTTATCTTCTTGCTGACAAGCCACATGGAGCTACACTGATGCAGCCAGAACCCTGGAACTGGAGGATCCACGTGGAGACCCACGCCAGCGCTTCCCTCACCACTGGATCCAGAAGACTTTTCCACCCACTGGCCTGTGACCTTCTGGCATTCAACATCATTGCATGACTGCAAGAGTCTAAAGAAAAATTTATGAACTGATATTGACATATGGGGTAATATGGACTTGATCTGGCCTGGCCTAGGATGTTTTCTTAATGTACAATTGTTCTTTGACATAAAATTTTCTCTCACACACATATGAGTGTTTCAGGATTTGTTTCTCTGGCATCCGGTCTAACATAGTAGGCAATAGAATAAAATGAACAAGATCAAAGACCAAATTAGTGACCTTGAAAATAAAATTGTGGAAATGTTAGATAGTATTATTATTTTCCCAAAAAACAGAAAATATGCAACTTATGAGGAATTCAGAAGAAAATAATGAGGGATTCAAAGAATAAATACCTAAGTTTCCATCTCTATCAAAAATAAGAAAAAGACAATATACCAGAAAGAAATAGTAATAAAAGAAGAAACTGTCCATGGGCAAATCCTCAAATTGAAAGAGTTTACCAAGTATTAATGAATTTGAAAGAGAGAAACACTCTACCTAGACACATCCTGGTGAAATTTTAGAAATTTGAGTTTAAGGAGAAAATGCTAAGCTATTCCTGAGTAGCTGGTGTTTTTTAAGAGAACTAAAATAGCAGGATAACTACAAAGAAAATCAGTGTAAACATTTTATTCACAACACTTGTGTTCCCTCAAAAATTTTTAAGAAAAAATTATTTTGAATCTAACATTCTATTTTCAGGTTAACTGCTAAGCAAGGGTGACTGAAAATGATGACATTTTCAGGCTTATGATAATAGTGCATTATGATTTTACTCTTATTATAAATCAATTCTAGTTCTATGTTAATTTCAATTTTTAACTTATTTAATCCTCAGAGTAGCTCTGTTACTGTGTCCCTATGACTGTCCTTAGTTTTATAGATGAGAAAACAGAGGCCAAGTGAGATTGAGACAGTTGCCATGATCATGTAGGGGCAGAATTAGACATTGAGCTCAGGAACTGAGGCTGCAGAGTCAACACTTGATTACCACCCTCAAATGGGAATAAATATGTGCTAGTAATGGCATCTAGGTTTTCACATTGATTAGAAACCATCCCGTATCATTGTGTTACCACTGCAGACTTGATTGAAGAATTCCTTTCACTGGTCAAGTCATCCAAGTACTGTGCGGAGGTTTTCTTCTGTCCCAAATGAGATATGAGCCTCATCATCATCCTCGGGCTTCTGGTTTAGGACAGAGAAATAATGGAATGATAAAGACCCAAATAGCAAAGCTCTTGTCAAATTTTAGTTGAAGTTCCAGGGACGAAGTTTCTTCTCTTAGTTCTTTCTCTCCTTTTTTGGGAGGGGGGGTAATCACTGGTGGTCGTGGGAGCCAACCAGCACTGCTTCTGAAAGCCACCGCTGGATTTGAACTGCCAATCCTGTGGGCCGCAGTCCCACACTCAACCATTTATGCTACTGGGCCGCAGCCCCCTCTTAGTTCTTTCAAATCTGAGGTTTGCACCATTTGTATCTCATAAATATGTCCCTTATAAATAATTACTTAACGATTCACAGTCCTTCTTTATGGTGCTTGCATCCACCCTAACACCGCTCAACTTCTGTCCCTACATGGGGCCTGTCTTTTATCCACTATGCTACAGCGTAACTTTCACAGGTGAGATAAGCCTTTAACAAACAGACACTAGGCTTGGTAGGGTTTGCCTAGCATCACCCCAGGGGAAAATTTTAGATCAAAAGAGATACCAAATTAAAGCATTATTAGATTATTATTGAAAGAGACTATGCTTAGTCCTCCTTACCAATTCTTATGCAGCCAAAATTAGAATAAAACTTTGGATTCATTTGTCAGAGTTAAAAAAAAATGTTAAGACACTTCATTGTAGTAGCTAGCCCACTGGAGAACTCACTATATTTAAATACCCCAGTGACCAGAAGCAAATGACATATGAAGCAGAGGGTGGACCCAAGACCGTGGACCAGCCCTGAATATGTAGCCATTTGTCTATTTTCCTTTGTTACAAACATAAAGGGACAGTTCAATGTACTGTGAGTTCAATATGAGTTGAAATCCACTTGTTGGCAACAGGTCTGATTTGGCTTTTGCTATCTGTTGTAATCATGCTTCTACTGTTTTACTGAGTTGAACAGATGATTCTGAAAGGTGCAGTTTTTGGATATGTGGAACCCTTCCCATTTCAAGTCAGTCTGGCCTGACCTGGTGGGTCTCTCCAATGCAAGGATCAGAAGGAATTGCTCTTGGTCTATGCATACAAACACAACTGAGGAACAGTTTGAGACTATTAAATAGTTTATTACTATTAGATATTTTCAGGTCAAAATGAAACCCTTTCTTAATCTTTATTCTTTTTGGTTGTTTGTTTTTTTGTTTTGTTTTGTTTTTGTTTTTGGGGGGGACATCACTGCCCTTTTGTGGTGGGAGTAGGAGGCCCAGCGTTTGCTCCTGTGGAGCCGCTGCTGGAATTGAACCTCCATCCCAGTGGGCCCCAGTCCTGCACACAACCACTACACCACCGGGGCTCAGCACTCTTAATCTTCATTCTTAACATAACCCTTACTTTACTAAATAAAGTCACTCAAGAAGTTTCCTATAAAGTTTCCAAATCCCAGAAACTGTGTTCTTTGCTTTGTAAGTCCTTATCAACAACGATAGGGGTTATTCATCTGTTTAACTCCCCAAGTGGGAAGGCCAAGTCAGGTTGCTTTCCTAGGAGCTAAGAACAATTCAACTACACCCTTATAATAAACTAGCTGGCAATGGACCCATGGAATGACTTCTAATATTTGAATGTGCATCAATTGTAACCATATAAGATACTGATTGGTCCACCGATGACTAATTGTAATACTTGAGTATTTATTAGGCACTTCCTAATGGCACCTTTTGGCTATGTGGAACCAATTTGAACTGAACTCCCTTTACCAGCTTATGTATCCATATTAAGAACTCCATGATCTCCAACAGTGTTTCATTGACTTGATTACTTTGTAACAGTATTTGCACCTCCTGTAGAACTTGAAAGATGGCATGGCATATACTGAAATATTAACCATACTCATATAGTCTAGCCTAAATAACAATGCCCATGGACCTCAAGAGATAAATATAGAAATAGCCATGGTCTGGCAAACACAGTACCCCAAAAGAGAATGTTCCTTGAGAATCTCACTGCAGCACAAGCTGTAATAAAACTGGATTGCCATACTATTATTGGAAATTATTGTATCTGTATTATTGGCAATAGAGCTAATACTAAACTCTGTGTTGATCATAGTGACATTTAGTCTCTTACAGCCTTTCATATTATAAATAATTGGTTTTCCTCATGGCCTAGATGATAGAAAAAATGCTACTTTATTTTGGAATCCTCGTATTCCTCTTTTTTCTCTTATTTTAATTATAAAATGCTGTTTGGGTTTAGCTAAACTCATTTTGTGGGCAATCCTGCACTCACACTTACTTTCCAGATCACATAAAATCGTGCCGGCTTCATGCCAATGAACACGTCAGATTGCCTCCTTTTGTCTCCCTCTGTATGTTTCATCTTAACCTTTATCTTTCAGTCCTAACTAAAAATTCTTCTCTGGCTGAAAAAAAAAGGTTTTCCATGAAGATAACCCCAATAAACCTACATGTCGTAAGTGTTCCCTTCAGATAAAGTTTTATCCAAAGATGGGGGGACAAATAGAAATGTGTCACTAAGACAACTCAGGTCAGACAATTAAAAAAAAAAAAACAGGGCCACCTTGTATCCCTAGAAATAAGTAAGCCATTTGTTCATGGGAAGAATGTGTCAGGAAGTAAACAAATTGTTCCTGGGGAAAAATATGTTCATGACTGCAATCACGTATAATCACCAGCTGGTACCACTCACCTAGGTGATAACTCACTCCTTCTTAGTCAAGCGGCTGACTTTTAATTTCAAAGTGCTTCATCTATAGTTCTTACCTAGAATAAAAAAACTCATTTCTACCCTTCCTTTGTTCTCCGTGAATATACCCCGTTTGCCCACTTAACACTTCCCAGCTTGAACTATATTTTATCTTAATAAAATTCTTTTTTTCTCACTCCTAATAGAGTTAGAGATTTTCTTCCTTGATAATACTGAAATAGGAAATCAGGCTGTAGCATGAATAATATGATCAAAAGAAGATTCTTTTGTGTTATTTGGGGGGTTTTTTTTGAAGCAATTTATTGGCATATAGTTCACATACCATGCAATTCAATAGTTTAATTTTATTAAAAAGAGTTGCACAGTCATCATCACAATCAATTTTAGAACATTTTCTTCTTTCCTCTACTCAATATTATCAACTCATTTCCCCTCAACATCTCCTGCCATACCCCCAAGAAATCATCAATCTAGTTACTGTTTCTATACAGATACCTATCTTGGATTTCATATGCAGAAAAACATATACACACCTAAAAAAAAACTAACAGCAAGAACAAGGAAACACCTCATTAAAAACTAGAACACATGTAAAAGATGTCAAAAGGGAGATCTAATGATAACGTGTTAACTTTTAACCTTACTTCATCTGAAATAATCCACTTTTCAATGAACTCTGCATGATAGCAAAGCTATTTTAATCCCTGATCTCTGGTCAGAGGGAATTCACCAGAGGCTTAATCTACCTGTTCCCCCCCCCCTCCCTTTATTTTAGCTGAAATAACTTTACATGGGTCAAGGGGGAGATCATGTGATGTTACATTTTAACATAACTACATCTTCCATAATTGACCGTACAATACTGTCTGATAACAAAGTTATTCAAAAAAAAAAGTTATTCATATCCTTCAACTATGGTCAGAGGAGAGCTAGCCGAAGTTTAATACATGTGTAGACCTTGCAAATGGATTTTGGGCTTTCATTGTCACCCATAACTTTCTGTAAATCAGGTGCTCACAATAGAAACTCTGATACCATTCCCTCTTTCTGATTTGGATGTTATTATTTATAGTTCTTGGAGCACAAAAGCTGAAGTGCCTCTTCCATGTAGACTTCATTGATGCATCACTTAGATGACTGCTTGTTTGAAGGCAAACCTTTAAGACCCCAGATGCTATTCTTTCTGATAGCTGAGCACCACTATCTAGTTTCTTTGATACACTTTGCTACAGCACCCATATTTTCAGGGATCTCTTCATAGGAGAGAGCATCAACCAGTACTATGTCATAGGATATTTTGTTCTTAGATTGGAGATAGAATTAGGTGCAAGCTCAAAATTCATTCATATACCTATAGTTTATATATGTCTCTGGTTCACCTTAGGGACATCATTGATAACATTACCAATCATCCTCTGGGGTATAATGTAATCCTCTTGAGAGTTTCATTCATTGAGCCCAGTGCTCTAGATTTTAAAGCAGTGTTGATAAAAGGACATTATAAAAATATATAGGTTGGCTATGAACCACATTGTATCAATTGCTGGCTTGTACAGATTAAACCCTTAAGTAATTGGACACTATTTGCACAAACAATGGAGGTTGGTAAAGGTCAAAATTTTCAATAATGTTCATTCATACTGGCAGGACCAGGTCTACCAGATTAACGTATGGCATAATCAAGCAAGAAGGGTATTAAAATAGTGAATATATGATAGTTCAAGCCCACAATTCATTGGGCAACCTCAAGGCAAGAGATCTGAACCAAAGGCCAATGACCACCAGTTCTCTAAGAAGTTCTCAATGGTACAATAGAAGCATATATTCTCTCTCTCTCTTTTTTTTGACATGTTTCCTGCATGGTTTGTCTCCTCAATCATTGTCCAAGGGACTATGAGAAGCTTTAGGAATATGCAGGTGCAGGCTCTCAGCCCAGCCTGATCTCCAACATTGTGGAAAAGGACTGTACATCATGGGGCCTGGGGCCCTGTGCTCCTCCATGCCACCTGGACAGAGCCCGGGGAGAGTGCCCTCCTGGGAGTATCCACATCAGGGCATATATTCTCTTGTCGACAAGAAATTAAGAAAGGGAATTGAAGGCGCATCCCATCTTGGGCAATTTTTAGAGTGAAAGTAAATGTGAGTGTCTCATCCTAAAGGGATAGATTTAGTCACATGAATATTTCTGAAAGTATGGATCCAATCACCCTCTTGACTCTCCAATCCGTAATATGTACATATTGGCAGTTGTAAAATCAGTTTATTGATTTTCTATTTGTACAGTGAATTGTATGGAAAAGTAGAAAATATGATTATACAAGCTAATAGCTATAGGATAGAAAGAAAATAATAGATACCTTGTTAATATGCAGATAAAGTGATAATTAATAGCAGATAAAAGGAAGAAAGGATGGGAAAGTCGGTTCTGAAGTACTAGAAGAGTGCTCATTTACTCCTTTTTTAGAGCAAAGAGTTATTAAATGTATGGAAAAAGAAAAAAGGGGGCATATCAGTAAGACTCTTCATTTTTATACTACAAAGTCAAATTTTATATGGAAACACAGATGTGATAGAGTTCAGAGCAGTCTGAAACAGATTAATATCAGCAATGTTTAAAAGACATAACATGTGAGAGTAAACGAACCTTGGATTGGGTTGATCATGTTCCTGTCAAGGAACGGACAGCCGGGTTGAACAACGGAGGACAAATAAATAGAGTTGCAACTATTTCCCAGAAAGAGGAATGTTTCTGCAGAAAAGGGGGGAAAGAATGAGTTGTCTAAGTGAGGGCAAGAGGAAAGAGAATCCCTGGCAGGAGAATCAGTCTAGATCAAAGACAGAAGGGTTTGAGAAGCTGAAGGAAGTTCAGCGATTGCTGTATGGAGTGAAAGGGGAAACGTAAAGTGAGGCTGATGACATAGGCCAGTGTGGGCTTTTTCCCACATTAAGGTGTGGAGGCCACTGAAGTGCTCCATAGAGGAGTGTGCTATCTTTAGGTACTGCCCTTCACATTTTTTCCCCCAAAAAACAACCTTCCATAAGGAATGCAGTTAGCTAAGAGCCTACAGCTGCCAAACACTCCAGACTGGTCATGGCTGATTCCGCAAGGAACTAGACATACTGAAAGAACTTAAAACAATCTATATATAACCTCTTGCCTGGGTGACAGACAACAGAAAAGTGGGTGAAAGGAGACACTGGACAGTGTAAGAAGTGACAAAATAATAATAATCTATAAATTATCAAGGTTTTTAAGGGAGAGGGGAGAGGGGAGGCAGGGGACAAAATGAGGAGCTGATACCAAGCGCTCAAGTAAAAAGCAAATATTTTGAGAATGATGAGGGCAACAGTGTAGAACTGTGCTTAACACGATGAACAGATGGATGGATTATGATGAGTTATATGAGCCTCCAATTGGAAGGAAGGAAGGAAAGAAGGAAGATAGGGAACTAGAACAAAGACATTCCTGCCCAGCATGGGTTTCTTAGCAGACAACTCTACTCTGGGACTTCTCATTACTAGCCTGGTCAAGACATCCTCAGCCCCAGGGCAGCCCGAAGCTATTTCTTACCACAAACGCCTTCCTTACCTACTGTGCCCTCAGAGTTGCTCCTCAACTACTCTTTCTTCTTCTTTTCTCCATCACCTTTCACAGGTTTTTTTCCCTAATAAAATTTAAGCACCTCTAGTTCTGTCCTCCCAAAGGACTTGAAGTGACCATAGCATTAAATAATAAGAGTTTGTAATCATGAACCACACTTACTGCTCCCCAACACCTTCCTCAGCAGGATAAAGCAGATTTTTATTAAGCTTGAACATTAGAGACCCTATCACTTTTATATCTAAGGAGGTAATGAATAGAAGCTGGCCTTCAAAACATACTTAATCAGTATGAGACTAGCATAATGTTATTTGATCTAATAAATGGCCACACTTCTTCCTAGAGGTCCTATTTGGCCAAGAGATAATATCTTAATATCTCATTAACTTTGATATCTGAGACACTTAGATTGAATATGTGCCTTATCCTCTCCATTTAGAACGTCCCCACAATGCAAAGTATGTAACGTTCAGCGATAGAGATTGCTTCTTTACCTGTTCACAAAGGCAAAGATTCTTTCTTTCTAGAATTTAACCCACTTTTATGTTTATGGCCTCAAATAATAAAACTTCTCAAGAAGAGGAGAAGATGAGAATGATCTTCAGATGTTGCTGAAACATTTTACAAGCTGTGAGAGTCTGAATGGGATTCGTCAAGATATTCAGGTCCTACTCCCCCAAACCTGGGAATGTTACCTTCTATGGCAAAGGGAGCTTTGCAGATATGATTAAATTAAGGTTGTTGATTTGGGCAATGGTCCTGGATTACTCAGGTGGGTCCAATGTAATCACAGGCATCACTGGACAAGGGAGACCAGAGACAGTAAGCAATGTGACCATTGTAGCAGAGAAAGCTGAGTGTGAGGCTATCGAAAGGCAAGGAATGTCAGCAGCTTCTAGAAGCTAGCAAGGACTAGATTCTGCTTGAGAGCCCCCAAAAAGAAACGACCCTGGTAATCCCTGAGTTGTAGTCCAATGAGACTCATTTTGGACGCTGGCCTCCCAGAACTGTAAGAGAAGAAATCTGTTTTGCTTTCATCCATGAAGTTCATGGTGTTAATTAAAGCAGTCATAGGAAACTAATCCAGACGTTAAAAGCCTCATATCCCTTGTCTTACTGTTTTACCACCTAGCAACCTGACCCCATTCTGGTCCTCCAGATCTCCAGATGTATTCACATCAATGCCTTCTAGGATAGCTCCAGTCTCAAGAATCTCTCTCTCTCTCTCTCTCTCTCTGTCTCTCTCTGTCTCTCTCCCTCTCTCTCTGCTTCCCTCCCCCTTCCCCACCCCACCTTCTCTCTTCTTCCCTCCCTCACAAGTATTGCCTCCAATCAGCCAGCAGACCCTGACCCTGTGTGTCAGAGTTTCTGAGAGAAAGAACAGAGTTGGGTCAAGGGACTCATGAGCTGGAGCACGCAACACTGCTTGAGGATTCATCTACCACTCCAATGTGTGGCGTTTTCCAGAGCTTAAATAGAGGAAATTACAAGAAAAAAATTCTAATTAGTTGATATCTACCAAAGCATGTTTTAACAGACACAAGACAGCGGCAGGATCTTTTTTTTTGTCTTTGGGCATCACTGCTCTCCGGTGGTGGGAGTAGGAGGCCCAGCCCCACTGCTGGAATTGAATCTCTGTCCCAGTGGGCCGCAGTCCCGCGCACAACCACGACGCCACCGGGGCTCAGCCCGCGGCAGGATCTTTTAAACATTATTTCGCTTTGTGTAAAGTTTGAGCCGTTTAACAGCTTAGTCTATGGATGTTTTGAATGCCAAGCTGAATGAATGTACTTGGTAGCACGGTGCAGGCGTCCTGAGGACCGCTGGCTAGCTGACAGTGGAGATCCACTCAGAAAGAGTAGTCAGCAGGACCCGATGGAACCCGGCCTCCAGCTCTGGCAGAGTTATCTTCTTATACCAAGATCCTACTGAAGCTCCTTTGCTTCTGTGTTGTGTCCCACTCACAATTTTACTAACATGGGGTCATAGTGATGTCTAGGGGGGGCTCCTGCTGCCTGTTCCTTGTAAACACTGATCTCAAATGATGCCATGCAACCTGTTAGGGAATGAAACTAATTTTCTGTTAAGAGCATAATTTTGAAGAAATCATAAGTACATGGGATGTATGCTTACACTGGTAGGGCACAGAGCAGAGAAAGAAACTAAGTGTGGAACCCTGTGGGATCACCTAATATTGATTTCAATATCAAATTATGGTTTATTTGGTATAGATTTCTTCAACTGACTTAATTTCAGTCACTTTATTATTCACTTTGGTGAGCAAATTCCATAATCTAACTTTAGTTAAGTCGATGCAATGTTGACACTGTTATTGTTTACAATAATGCAAAGCTAGTATTTCAATCCTTTAAAATAGTTTCATTTGTTTATATAATTAAAACTTAAGTAACATGCTGCATAAAATCCTGGTCACTTTATCTCTTTGGTTTAATTTAAAAATAAACATGTAGACACAGAGGAATTCTGAGTGGATTCCTCCTAATTTCTTCCTTCCTCTGCTTGTTCACTGTTTTTACTACTCAAATATTATTACAGCTATGCCCTGCTTTTGAGACCTAGAGAGTTACCTGGCAAATTGCCACTTCAAAGTTCTTAAAGAACTGCTGGAACAAAAATCCACAACACTGAGCAGGTTAATGTTAATTAGCATATTCATAAACTGAGCTATAAGGTCAGATGTCTTATTTTTATTCCCCAAAGTCACCTATTTATGTCATTGGTGATGATTCATGTTCTATAGCCAATAAACTAATGCTTATGTGAGTTGAATAACTCCACAGAGAATTCATGTTTTAAAAATGAGAATACCCAGAAAATATATATATATTTATTTATAGGTATTTGATAAATTAGAATTTGCAAAGGTTTAGGTGGCTCTGTAAACAGGAGAACATCTGTTGTGTTTTTAGTCTCATAATGAAAGTCTCTTTCTGTTCATTAATATTTGTAATAAAAATTGTGACAGCACCATACTGAAATAATACCCTTGTTATAGGAAAGGCATTAAATTGCTCAAATTATCATTGTCTTTTGTAATAGCGGTGTTCAAAGGAACATGGAGATAAGGAGAATTTCTTTAGCATGCTATTCACCAAGAGGCACAAAATAGCTTCATGTTGGTAGGGAGAAAAGGTACATGAGAAAATCTATGAAGCATTAACAAGTTCTTTTGAATATTAAAAGTCAATGTGGCACATGTACAAAGATCAGAAGACAAGGTTCTGCGAATGCCATGTGGGCCTGACAGTCACTAAAGTGAGGCTTCATCCCATCTCTCTGTTTTCCCCTCACTTCAGTGGTTCTCAACCTTCCTAATGCCTGAGACCCTTTCATACAGTTCCTCATGTGGTGGTGACCACAACCATAAAACTATTTTCATTGCTACTTCATCACTGTCAATTTTGCTCTTATGAATGGGGCAACCCCTGTGAAAGGGTCATTTGACCCCCCAAAGGAATCGTGACCCACAGTTTGAGAACCTCTGCCTCACTTCTTTATTGAACATTTGCCTTCTCAGGGAGGTGTTTCCAGGTTGATTCTCTAAATTTTCAGCAGCTCTTTTGTGTTCGTCTGGATATACTAGAGAAACAAATTCATAGACACGCATATGGATATAAGGGTGAGGTTTATATACAAGAGGTATGGGACATTGAGAAAGCATCCCAACCCAGTCCAGTTCAAAGTCATTAGCCAACATGCCTGATATCAGTCTACAAAGTATCCTTCCAACTCATGAAGTCACAGGTCAGTGGGTGCAGAACCCGGGTACTGGCAGGAGTCTCCCCATGGCTCCTCGCTTCCAGGGCTCAGGGTCCATCAACAGCATCCAGTGGTGGTAGAAGCAACTCAGCGCTGGTAGGGATCTCCACGTGACTTCTCCAGCTTCAGAGGTCTGGCTCCATCAGGGTAAGGCCATGTGGCTTCTCCTCCAGTTCCTCCAGCTTCTCGGATGCTGCCATCTTGTCTTCTCCGTAGTTCATTGACACTGAGACTAACTCCCCAAACCTGGGGAGATAGCTTCTCATCGCCATGAGGGAAATACCGCGAGATTTCATAGAAGTCTCCAGAGAAAGCCATGCCCACATAGAGGCCTCATTGGCTACTCAATGGCTATCTTCAGATTAACAGGCTAGACTCCACCCCTACATCTCAATCATGAAAGACATAAGGACATGACTGCCACACGTATCTTCACAGGCTTGTTCAATCCTTAGCACTTTCCCTACGCAATATAATTTATTTATAATCTTACTTGTTAGATGTTTTCTTCATCCTAATGCAAACTCCATGAAGGGAGCAAATAGTTGTTCAGTGAATTAAAATATTCTTATGTCCTCTCTCATATTAAGGCTCTATATTTATTTCCCAGAGCACCTACCATAGGATCTGGCACTCAGTGGATCTGGTGAATAGTAAAATGGTCTGGAATCCTGAGTATATTCCAGAGAATGATACATATAAAAAGGGTGCCCAGTGAAAGGCATCTAAGTGGGTACACTCTAAAGAACCCAAGTTTTAGAAGGAAGGGAAAATTTTATGTTTCTTTCTTGGGGATGATATCCAGTGAAGACCCTGGGTCCTAAGCTTATTGTATATACCTTATAATAATGAATCATTTATTATATATATAACCCTTGCAGAAACAGATTAAGCTAGCATCTCTGGAGCGGTACCAAAAAACAGAATTGTCCTGGAGGGAGTGGAGTTTTAGTAGTACACAATTTTCCCGTGAGGCAACCATCACGCAACTAGCTCTGAGTTAGTACTGGGAAAGGTTCTCTCAGGTCATGGTGAATTTTTTCATAAAAGCGGTTTCACTAGAACCTCGGTTTTTTTGTATGTTGGCTGTTTTAAAAGAACAATGTGTGGGGGCTGAGCCCCGGTGGCATAGTGGTTGTGTGCGGGACTGTGGCCCACTGGGATGGAGGTTCAATTCCAGCAGTGGGGCTGGGCCTCCTATCCCCACCACCGGAGATCAGTGATGCCACCACCCCCCCAAAAAAAAAAAAAAAAGAACAATGTGTCCTTGTGAAATTAGTGAAGAAACTGTTGTGGTGTTGAACACATCTTACAAGAACGGCGCTATAGGAAAAATCCAAAGCATATGAGTGGTTTTCTCATTTCAAAAAAGGTGAAATGTCGACTGACAACAAACCTTTTTCTGGATATCCACCAAATTCCCAAACAGATGGAAATGTCAACTCGTAGTGCATTTGGAGTTCATTTCACAAAATCAGATTGATAAACTTTCTATTTAGAATCTCTGAAAAATAGTGTAACAGTGTGCAACAAAAAAAAAGGCCTGATAGAGGGGAGCAGGAGATATGGGGAAACCTGGATGGATGGGCCCCTTTGGGCCAATGGTTAGAGTGGAGATACTGGAAGGGTGGAGGGAAGGGGGGGGTAGAGAGATGGAACCAACAGCAAGGATATATTCACAAGCTCTTATTTGAAGGACGGGCATCAAAGGAGTGGGTTGGGGGAGAGGTCGGGCAGTGTACGATATGACAGAACAATAACAATGTATAAAGGGTTGGAGGGGAGGAGAGACCAGGGGAAGAGGGGAAGGAATGGATAAGCCGATACTAGGGGCTAAAGGGAAAAAGGTGGACGATTGGAGAACAATAATAGAAGTGGACATGTGAGGGTGCTTGACACAGTATGCTTATTTATATATTGTGAAAAACGATGTATGAGCCCCTAATAAAATGAATGAAAAAAGATAAAATTAAATTAAAAAAAGAACTGAAAAAAAAAAGGCCTGATTTGTGGCAAATGGGGGACTGGTTTTACCACTACAACAATGCACCTACTCACACAGTCATCTCAGTGCTGCAGTCTGGGGCAAAACAAACAAACAAAACCCAACAGCATGTCTTTCTTGCCCCAGGCACCTTACTCACCTTTGTGAGTACTTCTTTTTGTTTTCATAAACCAAGAGGGCTCTGAAAAGACAGCGATTTGATGAAGTAGAAGAGGTGAAGGCAAAAAATGAGGGAGGTGCTGTCCCAGACAGATGAGTTTAAAAAATGTTTCCAAGAACGGAATCAAAGATTTGACAAATCTATTAAGTATAATGGAGATTCCTTTGAATGTGATAAGATTGTTTTGTAAAAGGGGAAAAATATTAAATAAATAGCTTTGAAAATAAATTCTGGGGTTTTTTTTTGCAGGGGTCGGTAGCCACTCACATATATTTTCTCTGAAGGATAAATTTAACATTAAACTGAAAAGCCTCTAAAACCAGATGGGTACAGGTTTTTTGGGGTTTTTTTTTTTTTTTTTTTTTAGGCATCACTGCCCTCTGGTAGGAGTGGGAGGCCCAGCCTTGCTGCTGCTGGATTTGAACCGCCAAGCCAGTCGGCCACAGTCCCACACACAACCACTACGCTACCAGGGCTCAGCCCAGGTACAGTTTTTAAAAATTATAATCTAAGCCTTTTTTTTCCTCTCATTACACCAAAAGTTTTTGCCCTGAAATACTATCTAAAGTCATACTTTAAAAATAATGTGCAAATGTCATAGGTAGTTAGCATGAAATAATTTTAAAACAGAGAATGGTCATTTTCTAAATTTCCATAGAAATTAAATAATAATTTTCTTATTGTATTAGATAGGGTTCTCTTGAGAAACAAAACCAGGATATATAGATATAGATATAGATAGATATAAAATATAACAATTAGTCCACACAGTTGTACAGAGGTCTCAATTCACTTTCATGAACAGTTAAAATATTGAAGGTCCTTCAACTCACACTGCTGCTTGTCAAGGACATGGATGCAGACAGCAGACTCTGCTCCCAGGCAAGACCAACAGAATCCTCCTTCGGTCAGAAGATGGTAGGGTCGGGCAGCAACAGCCAGTAGCCTGCAAGAATAGCAAAGCAGGTTCCAATGAGGTCTCAAACTATCATAATGCATGCAGGATGACACAATCCACCAGCAAAATGGTGAAGCCTCAAACCTTAGGGATGCGTGGCAAGGTGAAAGGATCCATGAGTTGGCTCATCCCACAGGTAGTGCAGTACATGGTTGAGGCAATGGACCAGCTCAAACAACAGCTTGCTGGTCCAATCACCTAGGAGAAAGAAAGAAGGAGACCATCCTCAGAAACCCTTTATCTTAGTCAAGCCATGACCGAGCACATTAATTCCATTTGCATGTTCCTACAGAAGCCTAGTTGACACAATAAATCTAACTATCACAGTTACTTAATGCCTCTGGCTGGGCTAGCTAAAGAAACAAAATGAGGGAAATTATATAGATGAGCTCCTACTGATTCATATAGCTTCAGAGAGTGATGAGCACAAGATTGACAAGAAGACAACAAGCTTGTAGCTGCAAAGAGATCCCAAGTTGTTAAGTCAGAGAGAAGGATTATTGATGACTCCCAGGATCATCAGGCAATCTGACAGACCATTAACTCAAGTCCAAAGAACCAGATTTCAATGAACCAGTCAGGGTCCACTTATATTAGAAACTTGATTGCGCTGAGCCCCGGGGGCGTAGTGGTTTTGCGTGGAACTGCGGCCCACTAAGTTGGAGGTTCAAATCTAGCAGCAAGGTTGGGCCTCCTACTCCCACCACCAGAGGGCAGTGATGCCCCCAAAAACCAAAAAAGAAAGAAAGAAAGTTGATTACATCAAGGCTGTAACTTGAGTAAGGGTGTTGGATATCATTCTATTCATACAACTAAATGGCTGCTCATAGAAGATCCCATTGTGGAGGGGAGTATATTATATTATTAGGTCACATTATAGAGGACTACCAGGTCTGTTCTATAAAACCTCTGAGAACCCTAGCCCAGCCAAGTTGACACAAAGTCCAATGATCACATTCCATTTTTATCAAAAGATAGCAGGGCATTTGGGATAGTGTCACAGAAGACCTGCTGGACTTGAAGAATATGTATAGAAACAAGATTTTCTAACTACAATAAATGAAAGTAACTTGGAATTTGAAATTCAAAATCCCAGTTCACTTACAGGGTGTCTGCCATACCCTGATCATTTAGTGTATATTTCCAGGCACAAATGCTATATCCTAGTGACATGGAAATTTCTAAAAATAGCCCAACAGCTATGGCAAGCCAAATATCTCATCACACAGAACAAAAAGAAGATTTGAGTTTCTTCCTACCTAATGACTGTGCAACCTCAAGTAAATAGCTTAAACCCTCCTGAGCTTCCATCTCCCACCTTAAAATGAGAACAGGCTTGCACTGCCTCATCCGTTTTTAAGAATCCAATAGCATACTGTGTAGAAACTCTTCGTAAACTGAATCTTTACACAAATATAATTGTGGGAGTTACATAATCTCCAATCAAGATGGAAAGGGTAGGATCTAGCCTGTCAATCAGGGAGCAGCATGATGACCTCATTTGGTGGTGTGAAGGAGATGAATAACTCACTGGAAGGAAGACACGCTCTCTGCTTCTACTCTCTTCTCTGTCCTTCTACTAACAAGCCCCGTGGAGCTATGCTGATGGCAGAAAGACCCTTAGAGCTGGAGGAGCCACGTGCAGACCCTCCCCAGGACTGAGATGCTTAACACCACCACTGAATCCACAGGGCTTTCCAACCACTGACACGTGATCTTCCTGTATTAGGTGTCATTGCATGTGTTGCTTTGAGTCTGAGAGGAATTTATAGACTGGTATCAGACATATGAGCTAATGTTGGACTTATGGTCTTAATCTTAACTAGGCTGGGATGTTTTATTAATGTACAATTGTTCTTTGATATGAAGTTCTCTCTTAGACACATGTGAGTATCTCTGGATTTGTTTCTCTTGTCTACCCAGGTTAACATGGTAATGTACAATTTTTGTTCTTTAGAGTTCTTTAAAGACTTCAAATCCTTCCTTCAATAAATGATTTCTTCTCAAAGTTGCTTTTGTCTGATCTTGCATTTTCTCAAGGTTTAATTTCTTCCCCTCTGATGTTGTTTCTTTGGGCCTTGCCTCTGCCCAGATCTTTCTCAGAATACTAGAACTTAATTACTTTTCTAACTCTTGTTTGACTCAACATTTAATTGTAGGACTGACTATACTGAACCTGCCATCATAAAGACTGTGGGTATAAACTAAGGGTGCACACTCCTGTATACTGTAATCCATCTAAGTAACCATGTGATTTTTGAAAGTGGAAGACAATGTAAGATGGAATTTCACTTCTACTTTTGAAGAACTAAACTAATTCCTTATCTTTCTGAAGATTTACTTTAAAAGGACTTTCAGTTTCTGTTTATGAAATGAAACATAAACCATGATTCTTTCTGTTTCTCCTTTATTTTCTCAATGAAGGCATTTGTGGTTTATAAGTCTTTAATAGGATATTAATTCTGGTGGCTAATACTAGCAATAATTAAGTCTATTCATTGGGTTCTTTTTCATAAAATACTAATAGTATCTAACAGATGTGTTTAATATATGAGAGGCTTTACGTATACTCACTCATTTTTAATCTGTTATGATCCCCATTTTACATATGAGAAAATGTGACAGAAAGAGATGAAATAGGGCTGAGCCCTGGTGGCGTGGTGGTTGTGCATGCGTCTGCGGCCCACTGGGATGGAGGTTCAATTCCAGCTCCACGGAGCAAAGGCTGGGCCTCCTACTCCCACCACCTGAGGGCAGTGATGCCCCGCGCCCCCCCCCCCAAAAAAAGAGATGAAATAATTTACACAGCATCAAAGAGAGAGTAAGTGGCAGAGCTCAGGTTCAAATGCAGGATATCTGGTCCCAGGATCTGCACCCCTAGTACTATGTTGTACTGCTAGGAATAATAACAGCCATTATTGTCTATTGCTGCATAACTGACTACCTCAAAACTTAGTGGTTTGAGATAGCAATGTCATGGTTTTTGTGGGTCAGAGGAATTTGGACACAACTAAGCCACGTCCTGTGCTTCAGGTCCTTTCACAATCTCTGATCAAGGAATAGTCTGTGACTAGTCATTCCTGCACTCAAATAGGGAAGTACACACCCCCAATTTCACTACTATGTTTATTGATAAGATTTAATTCCTTGCAGGCTTTGGGAGAGTAACCACTCTTAATTCCGTGCCACAAGACCCTTAGCATGACAATTTGCAAGGCAATGAACAATGGGAAAGAGTGCCCAGCAGAATGGGAGTCACAGCCTAGTATAACATAATTCCATCACAACGCTCTTGCCAGATTCTGTTCCTTTGAAGTCACTTCAAAGGACTTTTCAGTTCCTTCCCACACTCACCAAAGGGGTCTGATTACAAAGGACATGAAGACTGAAAGTTCGGGATCATTGGGAGCTTTATTACATGCTGCCTACCTCAGTAATAATTCACTGGAGTGAAAAGATTTAACATACTTGATGGTTCTCTAAAAGGTTGGAAGTTCAACTCCACCCAAAGGTGCTTTGGAAGAAAAACTTGGAGGTCAACCAGAAACTCAACAATTGAAAACAATGTCGTACACAGTTTTATTCTGACACATATGACACCACCAGGAGTCCGAGTTGGAATTGATTCAATGGTATCTGGGATGGGAAACAGTCATTGAGGGCTTACTATGTGCCAGGCAATATTCCAGTCATTTTGCACATAGTAATTTATTTAACCTACACAGCAAACCCCACTTGACAGACGAGGAAAAGTTAAAAGACATGTCAGTCATCTACTGAGTTATCAAGAGAGCCACGATACTAGCTAGAGATCGAGATGTGAAGACAATCACTTTCCAGAATCTCAGCAGTGAGAATGCTATAGGTGCTTCCAAATGATAGTCACACACTGAATCTATTCCAGCCACATCCTCTTGAAGGACCTTCTCGAGTCAAATACTGTAATTCCCTTACAAAGTAATGCTCCTCTGACTTCATCAGTTCGATGAGTTGAGAAAAGGATTTTTCTAAAATATTATTTCTCATACTCATTAAAATAGATACTGCTATTGGTAGTTGCAGTTGAGCCAATTCTGACTCTGGGACCCCTCGTGTGTGCAGAGTAGAAGTGGTCTCTCGGGTTGTCAAGGCTGGGAACTTTGGGAGGCAGACCTTCACACCTCTCTCCTGAGGCACCTCTGGGTGGGCTTGAACCACCAACTTTTCAGCTAATAGTAGAGCACTTTACCATTTATGTTACCCAGGCATCTTCAGGAGTATTTTAAAATAATATATCTCTATTTAATTCTGTTTTAGTCACCAAAGTACTTATAAGAATCATCTCACATTGACCATCTGAAAAGCAAACCAGAACGCAAGACAAACCAAAGAATTGCAACTTTAATTTCATCATAATTTATTTGTGTTCTGCTGCTCCCCAGAAACTTGCAGAGGGAGTCAGCTCCCATATGACAACCTTAAAGAAAGAGAAATGAGAACAAACACATCCTCTGATCAATTCCTGGCTAAATGGAGTTGAACAAAGGGAAGCAAGCAAGTATCACCTGTCCTCCCTCCTGTCTTGCCCTCCCAATTAGAGGCTTTGGGGAAGGGGTAGAATCAATAGGACAGGAGGGGTTAGAAGCCCTTTCCCCTACTTTTAAGGGGAACTCAAATAGTTGTTTATCATGCGAGCTCTGTGAAAGATATCCCAGATTCTTAGATCGCTGGGTGTGTGTCTATTTTCAAGCCTGTGATATTTCCAATGACATCCCTTAAATGTCTTGATGCCAGTTCTTGGTCAAGTTAAAAATATCAAAAGATGAATATAAGATTCAAGATCTTAAATAGAGTAAATGAAATTCAAGAGTTCATTATGAGAAGAATAGCTATATTCATCAGCAAGGGTTAATTGATGCAAGGAGAATGTTCTTGTAGCATGTTAAAAGGATTCATCATGTTAAAAAAAGGGGATTCATCACATTAATAGGTCGATGCAGTAAATCCATCTCAATGGAAGCCCAAAAAATATTTGCCAGAATTTGGCAGCTATTCATAATTGAATGGAGAAAATGGTAAAGTCATAGAAAAGACTACCTTTACCATGTCAGGGCATATTTATCTGAACCAGAAGGAATGCATAATGTGCTGTTGGGTACCACAAAGTCAATGACTCAAACCCTTCAAAAGGAAAAAGACGAGGTTGTCTGCTTCCATAAATATTTATGGCATTGAAGATCGTATGTAGGGTCACTCTGAGTCTAAATCAACTCAATAGCCATGAAGTTTTTAAAATATATAATAATAAAATATTGGGGGCTGAGCCCCGGTGGCGTAGTGGTTGTGCGCTGGACTGCGGCTCACTGGGATGGAGGTTCAATTCCAGCTCCACAGGAGCAAAGGCTGGGCCTCCTACTCCGACCACCAGGGCAGTGATGCCTAAAAAAATAAATAAATAAAATAAAATAAAATATAGGAATTCCCAATACAGTCATGATTAAGACAAGAATGTTCTATTTTTTTAACATTCTAAATGTTTTTAAATAGTTTAAAATAAATTATAATACTTATTTAAATAA
Source organism: Nesogale talazaci (assembly GCA_004026705.1). NCBI lineage: Eukaryota > Metazoa > Chordata > Mammalia > Afrosoricida > Tenrecidae > Nesogale > Nesogale talazaci. The sequence goes on along the minus strand of PVJH01002738.1, from coordinate 57,383 downwards.
GTTTTAAATAAGTTGTAATTTATTTATAATTATATGTAATATATAATTATAACTATAATAATTATAGTTATAATTTATATATAATTATTTAAAACTTATTTAAATAAGTTATAATTCATAACATGGAATACTGTATGCAGACATTATGATAATTTTGTATGTATTATCTAACTATGTACTCATGTGTAAATTAAAAATGCATGAAAGTGGTTGTGCACAAAAAATTTTCTGGAAATCAATACACAAAAACATTGACAGTGAGAGGAATTGGTAGGCTTGAAGGAAGGAAGTAAAATGGAAAGGTCCTATGTAAATAATACATAATTTGTACTGTTTTAAGTATTTTGCAACAAGCAAATATATATCAATAATTAAAACCATCTTATCAAATAAGTTACCTATTGCATAGTATTTACTGACACTGAAAAATACTGATGAAGCTTTCAATAGGAAAATAACAGCACATATAATACAATACATATTAATACATCCCAAAATTATCTAAGATGTATAGACCCAAATTTTTACTTTGTTTGTTAGTGTTGTTGCATAATAAGATTACAGGTAATTTTTTCTTGCTTTATATGTTGCCCAAATTATTTCTACTAATAATGCATTTAGACTGTATTAAAGTAAAAAGATGACCAAAGAAAACTGTGACGTATAGACTATTGATTAGATTAAATAACTTTTTAAAAGTTTTAAGAAAAATCTGTTTAGCTTCATCTCATTTCTTTTTTTTTTCACTATGCATATTAATAAATATTCTTTATTTTAAATTTTGCACATTGCGCTTCAACATTACATCCAAACATTTCGCAAGTGGATGTCTACTTTGTAAAACCATATATCCAGCTCACTGTCATTTCTGTACAGAAGTTTAAGTACAACATTACTGTTTGCCACTAGGTTGCTTAGTAAGTTTCACAGAAAGAGAAACATTTAATGAAAAGAGATGCTTCATCTGATCTCTAAAAAGTCATTCTGCCTTCAAACACTGTCACGATCTTATGAAACTCTTGGGCAAACTAAGCCTGTCCTTTTTTTAAAAGCCAACTATTCTTGCTTAATTTGTTCATTTATCTATATGTTCAAAATCTTGGAATGATCCTTCATTTCTTCCTGTCTTTTCTTTCTTTTTTTCCCTGCAACAATTTTATTGGCATCTAATTCACATATCATAAAATTTAAGAGTTTTATCACATTGAGAAGAGTTGTACAATCATCACCACAACCCATTTTAGAATATTCCCTTTATTCTTGGATTCATGGTTATTAGCTCCCTATTTCCCACCTTTTTGCTTGCCATACCCCAAAGGAACCTTTAATCCAGTTACTGTCTCTATATATTTACCAATCTTGGATTTCATATGCAAGGGGGGGGATTATAAACCAAACAAACAAGAAAAACAAGTAAAACAAAAAACTGGCTAGAAAAGAAAACAGAAAATATTAAAAACTGGAATTAACTTAAATGGATTATAAAGAAAATCAAATTGATAGGGTGCTAACATATCCTTTTTTTTTTTTTTTTTTGCTAACATATCTTTTAACCTAACTTTATCTGTAACACTCACTTTCCAAAGCTTTCTGCATGTTAACAAGCTATTCACATCCCTGTCCCAGGGTCGGAGGGAATTCCCAAGGGGATTAGTTCATGTGTATATCCCCTTCACTTTCTTTAACAGAAATAACTTTACAATGGATCTAAAGAGAGATAAAGATGTGAGATGTTACGTTTTCCTCTAACTTCATTTTCCATAATCAATTTTACAATGCTCTCTGATAACAGGGCTAGTCACATCCTTCAACTATGATTGGAGGGAATTCACTGGGGGCTAACTCCATGAGAATAGATTTTTTTTTAATGTATATATTTTATTATTTTTTGCTTCAATTTCAACTCTTTTTTTTTGTTGTTGTTGTTGGGCATCACTGCTTTCCGGTGGTGGGAGTAGGGGGTCCAGCCCCACTGCTGGAATTGAACCTCCATCCCAGTGGGCCGCAGTCCCGCGCACAACCACTACGCCACCGGGGCTCAGCCCGAGAATAGATTTTGAGCTTCCACTGTCATCTGTAACCTTTTGCAAACTGGGGGCTCACAATTCCCTTCTTTAGATTTGGATACATTATTCACCATCCCTGAACTACACAGGCTGGTGTGCCTTCCTCTCTCCCTTTCTCTAAGGAACCATTTCCTAAATCCTCTTGATGATCCTTTCCAGTACTTGGTCAACCCCCAGACCACTAAGGCATCTCACTGAATATCTTGGCTGCCATGTCTGTTTCCCTGTTGTCGTCTCCTATTTGTTACTGCCCATATATCCCATTTCATAATATCCAACTGGTCTACATTGCTCCATTCCCACCAAGCTTACATTCTTGACATTGCTCTTTGTAACAACACCTAAATCTCATTCTTCCTTCCAATTAACCTCATCCCTTGTCATTTCTCCTCCATTTTTTTATAAATTCAATCATTGCCTTGGTACATATTCCCAAATCATATACTGTATACCAGACACTGGAGAAAACACAGGAGGTAGTTTTTTTTTTCCTTTTTCCAAATTAGTGACTGGAACACAGTCAAAGGATTCTGAGACTCAAATTCACGGTTTTATTTCCCTCAACAATATTTTCATGACACCATAACCAGGGTGTTCTCCTAGAGCCCCTCAGCTCTCTGATTCTAGTCTCAAGAAATCTTTCTGTCATTCAATAATTACTGAATGCCTCATGTGTCTAGGCTTTGTGGTAGATTCTAGAAATGCAATGCTGTTGTGCTGGCAAACCCATGCTCATTCATCATCACCCTGTAGAACACAGTTAACTGCCTTGTAATGTTTCCCATACTATAATTTCTGCCCGAGCAGGTCTCTGAGTCTTTTCTTCCAAAGAGCTACTGGCAGATTTGAATTGCCAAATTTTCTATTAGCAGTCAAGTGCTTAATTATCGCCTTATCAAAGCTCCTTGACTAGAAATTAAATAGTGATTAAAATATGCTTCCTGTTTACAGAGAGCTCATGGTTTAATGGGGCAAGTAGACCAAAAAAAAAAGAAGTGAGTGAGACAGACTTTATTGAAATGTATAGAACAAATGAGAATGTGATTGGTTCTAGAAGGTAATGAAGAGCTCACAAAGGAGGTAATGCTTGAGCTGATAATAATAGGTGGCCAAAGTGAGGAAGATTTCTAAGCAGCCAGAATAATATGGCAAAACCCTCAGGGTTAAATAGCACAACTGGTAAGGAAACTGCAAGCACTTTTTTATGACTGGAGCTCTGGGTGAAGGCCAGATCTTTTTTGTCTTGTTTCATATTTGAGGAAATGATTAGACACTGAAGAATTTTAAGCAGTGAAGTAGCATGATTATAGTTGTGTTTTGAAAAGTGCCTCTGGTAGCTATATGGGAAATCATTGGGGAGGGGTGACTGATGTGATCCAGGCTGGATAAAAAAGTCTGTATGCTGTTACTAAAGTTCAGAGAAGTAATGAGAACCAGGCAAGCAGTGCAGTAGAGGAGTCTAGTGGGAATAGAAAGAAGGAAATGGTTTGGAGCAGTATCAAAGAGGCAAAATCAATAGGACTTATTACTGTTGGGTTTTTAGGATGAGGAAAAGGAGAGATTAAATAATGACTTCTGAGTTTGTGGCTTGGGTTACGTTATGCCATAACAAATATAGGAGGGATGAATTGCTTTGTTTTAAGGGTATATACAAGTAGCTTGACTTGTCAAATCTCATGCAGGCATGCAGATCTTAAAGCAGTGGTTCACAACCTTCCTAATTCCACAACCCTTTAATACAGTGGTGACACTCTAACCATAAAATACTTTCATTACTACTTCATAACTGTAATTATGCTACTGTCATGAATTGGGTGACCCATGTAAAAGGGTCATTCAACCCCCACGGGTTGAAAACCACTGTCATATATGTTGTTGGATACACGTCTAAAATTCAGGATTTTGTGTGAGATGGACTGAGAGATTTGACAATAAGAATATAGATAGTGGTCAGATCCACAGAGGATCTGTGGATCAAAAAATGGGAAATATTTATGATGAGCATGGGTGCTGGGAACAGAGCTCTGGGGAACTCTAACCATTAGAGGACCATAGGAAAAACCAAAAAAGGAGACCAAGAAAAATAATCAGGATTTGTATTGTATAACTTTTCTATGCTGTAAGAACTAATTATTCTAAACTTTGTGGCTTGAAGCAACACAAATCTATTCTTTTACCATCTTAGTCTGTAGTTTAGAAGTCCAATATGCATTTTGCTGGTCTAAAATTGTGTCAGCAGAGCTTTCTGAAGATTATAGGGGAAATTGTGTTCCCTTGCCCATCCTCAGCTTCTAGAAGTGGTCGACATTTCTGGGCTTGTGACCCTGTACTTTATCTTCAAAGCCAACAATAATGGGGTCAAGTCCTTCTCACATTGCATCCCTTTGACGATATTTTCATTGTCATATCTTTTTCTCTGATTTTCTTTTTTTTTTTTGGGGGGGGGGCGGGGTGGGGGCCGGCGGGCATCACTGCTCTCCGGTGGTGGGAGTAGGAGGCCCAGCCCCACTGCTGGAATTGAACCTCCGTCCCAGTGGGCCGCAGTCCCGCGCACAACCACGACGCCACCGGGGCTCAGCCCTCTGATTTTCTACTGTCTCGCGGCCCCACTCTTAAGAACCTTTGTGACTGCTCTGGGTTTTAGAGGCGAGGACAATCTTGGATCATTCAGGATGCCTTCTCTATTAATTGGTTACTCCCTGCCATCTAACTGATTCTTACGCTAACCCGACAGAGCAGAGAAGTGCTCTGTGATGTTTCTGAGAGCAGACGCCCTCATCTTTTCCCTGTGGAGTGCCTGGTGGTCGAACCTCAAACCCTGCAGTAACCAGCCTCTTAAACCACTCTGCCACCTGAACTTTATAGAGTTGGTTAGTAACCTTGATTCTAGCTGCAGCAATACTTTCTCTGTCATGTAAACAAACAGATCCAGGGACTAGTGCACTGGCTAAGTGCTTTGCTGCTAACTGAACAGCCGGTGGTTTAAATCCATGAGAGAAAAGACCCGGTGATGTGCTCTTGTAAGTAGGACAGCTTAGGAAACCTTAAAGGACACTGAACTCGGGCGAATAGAGCCAATGTGGATCAGAGGTGACTCGGTGGCTTAAAACAACAACAGGAATTAAGAAATGGACATCTTTGAGGGACATTATTCTGCCTACCATAGTTATCATACCAAATATATTAAGAACACACATCGATAGATTCAATAAGATGAGGATTTAAAACTGCTCAATGGGTTTTGTATTGGATGATTATTTGCCTTCTTCACTGCAGGATGTGATGGTGTACTCACACTAAGACAAGGGTGAGAACAGTGGAGAGCAGAGTACAAATGATTTTGAAGTATCTGCTTAGAAAAGGAAAGAAAAGGAGGGCTGGTGCTATGTCAACTGAAAGTAAATCATGTTTTGCTGAGTCCAAAAGTATTGCTGTTAGCAATGTATACATGTATGGGCTCATACATGTATGGGTTCATTTCAAGCAAAATGTATTTTCTGGTCCGTAATGGCTGCAGACAAGTTCTCTCAGTTACACACATGACTTAGCCTCATTAGGATGCCTTAAAAGGGGGCGAGGGGTTTCTATGGTGGGTACCAATTTTGAAGTCAGGGCTTATATCTAATTTTAAACAAAACTCAAGTCAACAGTCTCCTAAATCTCTGATGCTTTACAAGTTTCTGAGACTGTTATCCCACCAAAAACAATAGGGTTTTGTTGACAGATTGAGTCAAGAAGATTGCAAAGAAGAGCCAAGAAAGGGAAGATAGTCAATCTCCAAGAATGAAGAAAGTGAATGGACTTCTGGGAAGATGGCAACTGAGTAACACAGACCAGAGGGACTCTGCAAAAATCATCCCAGAAGAGCTACTAAGAGGGAAACTCAGCACTGCTGGGTCACAGGAGGAGCATCATAAAGATAAGTAGGCACAGATTAATAAGGTGATTAGGGGATGGGGGCTTTTGGCTTACCATAGTGAAGGCTGCTAAGATTTTACCTTAGCCCTGCCACTGTCTCAGCTAGAGCAGGGGTCATTTGGATCCATCACAGGGGCTTTATTTCAGCACAACCACAGCTCACCACCACCATGGGGCAGGGATTAAAAGCTTGCAGCCCCACAGTCAGAGATCAGGGCTTAGCCATATTGTTACTTTTGTTTCCCTCTCTTTTCTTTATCCCCCCACGGTCTCAGCAGGCTTAGTTGTTGTTTGTTTTCTTCTTTGTCTCTTCCACTTTCTCCCAAATGCCACAGCAAACCTCCAGACAACCCACCTTAGCCTAGGGCTTTTATGCCTGCACTCCACCCAGCTGGCAGAGCTCCCCCTGAGGTTGGGGAAAGCCTGCCTGCCCTCCACCAGGAGAAACTATATTTGGGGGACCATAAGATGCACCTGAGTATAAGACACATCCGGTTTTTAGAGCAGGAAAACAAGAAAAATATTCTGAACCAAAAAGTAACAGTATACTAAAATATTTATTAAAATAAAGCAAAACATGGTAATAACAGCATTAACTCAACAGTGGTGTTAAGAACAATAATGACTTTCATTAACAAAAGAGGGGAGGCATATGCTGTGCCGATCCTGTGACCTGACTGACATTGAGACTCCAGGAGGCAGGATTTCTGTCAACACACGCAATCCACAGCATGCAAACTGCAGTAGACAGTAAGCAGGCGCGAGGGATCATAAACAACTATTCTGGGTCACCACGCCTTTGGACTATAAGATGCACCCTCACTTTTCCCCACTTTGGGAGAAAAAAATGTGCATCTTGTGGTCCAACAGATATGGTATTCTGCCCAAAATCTTTCCAAGGAATTCCTGCCTGTGTGACTGGGGAAATTATATTTGTCCTCGGTGGTCCCACATGACTGGGAACTTCCTGCTGCCCACCTTAGTGCTTCACACAGCCTAAGGACAACACCTGTCAACATTCCATGCTGCTTCTGAAACCTCTGCCCAACGTCCGCAGTGATTTATCCAACCAGAGAAATGCCACCCAGCATTTGCAGTACTCTGAACCAAAGTAGGCAACCCACCAGCCTGCTGTGGCACTCTCTTGCAGCAGGCACTCCCACATGCCCTCTGTGGCACCCCAAGTTCCTGGGGGTCACACCATCACAGTTTCTTATGAGATCACCCAGTAAAATACCATCCTTGTGGGCCCACAACAACCCAACCAATGTCCCCTAAAAGGACCATCTAACTTGCCCTCCAAATAACAGAATACTGGTTGACTAAGGAAGAAGTGAAGCCACAGGAGGATAAAGTGGCAGACCAATTCCATAGTGAAATTAGTGGCAAGCAGGTTTAATAAGCGTTCATACGAGTCTCTCAGAGAGAGCTGTGCTCTTGACTCATTGGAAAATGGCACCAGGTTCTAAAACAAAGCAACACAAACAGCATTTGGCCCCAGTGAAAAAACAGGAACAACAAAAGGCCATGACAGATGTGCTGAACATAATGACGTGCATAGAAAAAGCAGAGATTGATCTGCCACAGAAAGAAATTTTCAGACTGCTGCTTGGAGTCATACAGGATATGAGGGAAACAATACACAGAAAGGATGAAATCATGGAGGAAATGTAGTCCATACAACAAAGGGAAACACAAGAGCTTAGGGACAAGATAACAAAAACCAGTAGCAGACTCATAGACTTTGCAAATCGACTAGAGGAGGCAAAGAACCGCCCAAGTGACCTAGAGGACAATCAAGTGGACGTCAATAAATGTGACCAAAAATAAGATCATTAGAAAAGCTGAAGAAAGCCTAAGAGCTATGTATGATGATATGAAGAGGAACAATATCAGAATAATTGGATGACCAGAGGAAGACAAAACAAAGGAGTCATCTGCAACAATAGTCAAAGAATTCCTGGAGGAAAACTTGCCCAGATTAATGAATGAAAACCAGGCAACCATTCAGGAGGCTGAAAGAACACCAGTTAGACTCCATCCCAAGAATAAATCACCAAGGCGCATGATAGTTAAACTATCCAACTTTGAAGCAAAGGAGGAAGTCATAAGAGTAGGTAGGGAAAAACAAGAAATCACTTATAAAGATTTCCAAATAAGAATATGATCAGACCTAACAGCTGACACTATGAAGTAAAGAAGATAATGGAGTAATATAATCCAAAAATTGAAGGAAAATAACACAAACCCAAGAATATGCTACCCAGCCAAATTATCTATCAAAATAGATGGAGAAATAAGAGCCTTCTCAGACAAGAAAAAACTCAAAGAATACATTAGAAGAAACCCAGATCCTTGCTGACCCAGAATGACAGAAGAACAGCACTCATCAAGCATAAATAAGAGACCACCACATAGAACGACCTCACCTATAGGGCAAAAAAGAGAAAACAGGCTGCAAGATAACACTAACTTAAGAGTGGAAAAAAAGTCAAAAATGATACACACACAGAGAACACAACACACTGATAAGAAAGGGAGATAGGAAAACATCCAACACAAAAGGTTTAAGATTGACATCACAGAGCCCACAGATGGAGATAATAAGCCTGAATATCAATGGACTGAACTCAAGCACTAAAAGACTGAGGCTAGCAGACTGGCTTAGAAAACACATCTATCAATCTGCCTACAGGAGACACATCCCAAGGCTACAGACAAAAATAGGTTGAGAATCAAGGGCTGTAGAAAGGCATACCAAGCAAACAACAATTCAAAAAAAGCAGGAGTAGCAATCCTAATCTCAGATGAAATGGACCTCATAGTGCAAATATAAAAAGAGATAAGGAGGGACACTATATAATGCTCAAGGGAGCGGTAGACAAAGAACCAATAAGCATTTTAAACATATATTCCCTGAAATGAGAAACCTACTGTATACATCAACCAAACACTCCAAAACATGAAAAAGAAATCACAGCCTCAACAATTATAGTGTGTCACTTCAATACACCATGCTCTCTGAGAAAGATAAATCAAAGGGAAAGAAACTCAGCAAGCAGGCTAGAGATTTCAAGGCTACAATTAGACAATTTGATCTGATAGATATTTACAGAGCTTTTCATCAAAACACAAAGAAATCACATTCTTTTCAAGCCCATATGGCACATATTCGAAGATAGACCACATGCTGGGGTGTAGGCGAACCTAAGCACATTGATATCATCTCTCTCTCTCTCTCTCTCTCTCTCTCTCTCTCTCTCTCTCTCTCTCTTTCATCAACCATTGTGTCAAATGACTGGAAAGCAACAAAAGGAAGATGAAGAGAACAAGATCAAACAATTGAAGAATGAATAATACTCTAATGCAAAAGGAGTGCTAAGATCAGAGAAACTAGAAAATTTTTAGAAGCCAACGAGAGTGAAAATATGATATACCAAAACTTATGGGACACAGCAAAAACTATTATCAGAGGAAGTTCCATAACAATACATGCACACCTGAAAAAGAAAGAGAAACTCGTGATTGATATGATGGAACAAAATTTACAACTAGTGCAGATTCAGCAGGACAACCCTACTAATACCAAAAGAAAAGAAATAATAAAAATGAGGGCTGAAATTCAAGAGAGGAAAAATAGAAAACTATGGGGGGGAAATTGATGCTACTAAAAGTTGGTTCTTTGAAAGTATAAACAGAATTGACAGATCACTGGCAAACCTAATCAAAGAAAGGAGGAAACAAATTTCAGTAGCAAGAATGAGGGAAGAAATGGACCACAATGAAATCAAAAGGATAAGCACATAGTACCACCATGTACCTACTCCAACGAACTCAACAACTTGGAAGACATAGACAAATTCTTGGAAAAACAGGTCCTCCATAGATTATCCTTGATGGATGTCAAGAATGTCAACAGTCCCATAGAAATAGAATACACAAGGTTACCAAGGGATTAACAACAAAAATATACCCTGCACCAGATGGCTTCACAGGAGAATCCTACCAAGCATTCAGAAAAGAACTGACACTATCCTACACAAACTCTTCCAGAACATAGAAAAAGACAGCAAATTTCCAAACTCCTTCTGTGAAGCTAGTATAACACTGATACTGAAAATGGACAGGGACCCCCCCCCCAAGAATCAAGAAATACAGACCAATATCCCTAATGAATATTGATGCAAAAATCATTAATAATGGTGAATAGAATACAAAAGTATATAAAACAAATAATTCACCATGACCAAATGGGGTGCATACCCGGGATGCAGGGATAGTTCAACATACGAAAGACTGTTCACCACATTGATATGAAAAGCTATAAGAACCACATAATAGTGATAGATGAGGAAAAAGCATTCAACAACATCCAATAGCAACTCCTGTTTAAGATACTCAAGAAGATAAGAATGGAAGGAAAATTCCTGAAGACAATGCAAGTTATATATTGAAAACCAACAGTCAACATGGTAGTCAATGGAGAAAAGACACATAATCCCTCTGAAAAAGGACAGACAAGGATATCCCTTGTTCCAATTCTTATTTAACATTGTACTGGAGGTTTTAGCTAACAGCATAAGGCAAAGAAAAGACATCAAAGGTATTCACGTGGGACAGGAAGAGGTGAAACTATCACTATTTGTAGATGATAGGGAAAAGCCCAAAAACTCCACAAGGGAGTACTGGAAGCAATAAAAGATTATGGCAGAGGGACAGAATACAAGAACAATAAACAGAAACAATAAACAATAAATAGAAGACTGCTGTACACATCAGTTAAGACCACAGGAGAACAAAAAGGTGGGACCCTTCACAATAGCCAAGCACAAATTGAAATATCTAGGGATATACCTAAGTAAAAGAACAAAAGATCTATATGAGGAAAACTACAGAACACTATTACAAGAAACCAAGAGTGGCCTCAACAAATGGAAGAATATCCCAGGCTCGTGGGTTCAAAGACTCAATATAGTAAAGATGTCAGTTCTGCCCAAGGAATTATATAAGTTTAATGAACTCCTGATACAATTACTGTCATCTTTCTTTGAAGAAATGGATAAACTGATTACCAATTTCACATGGAGAGGGAAAGAACCCTGAGTTAGCAGAGACCTCCTCAAGAAGGACACAGTGGAAGGCCTATTTTACCTGACTTTAGCAAAAATTAAACAGTCACAGTGGTCAAAATCATATGGTATTGATATAATGACAGATACTCAGATTGATGGAAAAGAACTGAAAACCCAGAAATAAAATCATCAGCATTCAGACAACTGATCTTTAATAAGGGCCCCAAAAATATCAAATGGGAAGCAGTTGCCCTCTTGGACAAGTGATGCAGGTGAAAATGGATATCTACCTGTAGAAAAATGAAGCCAGATCCTTGTTACTATGGAAATTGATTTGGCGATATCTAAAACAGATGGGTTTGGCTTCATTACTGAAATCCAAATAAAGGCTGAACTTCATAGTGGGACAAGAGCAAAGTAAAAGAAAATAGAGGAAAGAACTGGGAAGCAAACGGCATTTATAGAGGTTTAAATAAAGGCATGTGCATATGCAAATATATTTATATGTGAAGATGAAATAGATCTATGTGCATATATTTATAGGTCTAGTATTAAGGTGGCAATTAGACATTGGGCCTCCACTCAAGTACTCCCTCAATGCAAGAATGCTTTGATCTATTAAACTGGCATCCCATGATGCTCACCTTCCTGATACTATTGCTAAAGACAAATGGGTGCATAAGTCAATGTGGTGAACTAAGCTGATGGTGCTCGGCTATCAAAAGATATAGCGTCTGAAATCTTAAAGGTTTGAAGATAAGCAGCCATCTAGCTCAAAAGCAACAAAGCCCACATGGAAGAAGCAAATCAGCCCGTGTGCTCACAAGGTGTCGAGGGGATCAGCTATCAGGCATCAAAGAACAAAAAAAAAAAAAATCATATCATTACGTCCTCACCTTCTTGATATGATCATTGAAGTCAAATGGGTGCATAAGCAAATATGAAGAAAGCTGATGGTGCCTGGCAATCAAATGATGTAGTATCTGGGGTCTTAAAAGCTTGAAGGTAAACAAGCAGCCATCTAGCTCAGAAGCAACAAAGCCCACATGAAAGCCCACACCAGCCTGCGTGATCACCAGGTGCTGAGGGGATCAGGTATCAGGCATCAAAGAACAAAAATTCATGTTATTATGAATGTGAGGGAGTGCTGATTGGGGACTCAAAGCCCATCTGTAGGCACTGGACATTCTTTTATAGAAGGGTCACAGGGAGGAGATGTGCTAGTCAGGGTGCAGTTTAACAATAATGAAACACACAACATTCCTCTAGTTCTAAAAGACTTCCTCCCCCCAATTATCATTATCCCAAATCCACCTTACAGGTCCAGCTAGACCAGAGAATGTACAATGGTACAGATAGCAACTGGAAACAGAGAGAATCCCAGACAGATGATCCCTGTAGGACTAGTGGCAAGAATGGCAGTACTGGGAGGGTGGAAGGAAGATGGCGTAGAAAGGGAGAACCGATTATAAGGATCTTCATATAACCTCTGGGGGACAGAAAACAGAAACGTGGGTGAAGGGAAATAACCAACAGTAAGATATGACAAAATCATAATTTATAAATTATCAAGTGTTTGAGGGGTCAGAGGGAGGGAGAGGGAAAATGAGGAACTGATACCATGGGCTCAAGTAGAAAAAAATTGTTTTCAGAATGATGACAACAAATATACAAATGTGCTTAACACAATGGATGTGTGTATGAATTGTGGTAAGAGTTTTATGAGTCCCCAATAAAATGATTAAAAAAAAGAGAGAATGAAGAAACTGTGACTGAATTCCAGAAGTTAGCAGAAGAAACCCACAGAACTACCACTGGTGTGATAGCTACCACACCAGTCATCTAAGCAAGATTGGAACTAATAAAAATTTTAAGTAACAAATTGTAAGAATTGTAGCCAGGCTGAGCCCCGGTGGCGTAGTGGTTGTGCACAGGACTGTGGCCCACTGGGATGGAGGTTCGATTCCAGGTTACAGGAGCAAAGACTGGGCCTCCTACTCCCACCACCAGAGGGCAGTGATGGCTAAAAAACTAAAAAACTAAAAAAAAGAATTCTAACCAGAGCTTAAGAAAACTACAGTGGGGGTGGGGGTGGGTGGAGAGAGATCTGTTGGTGAGAAAGAGCAAGTCAAGAAAGTTGTGTCAAGGAACTTTTTCCATGATGATAATCTTCTTGCTCATTCTTCACAGCATAGCAAGGGTTGTCTTGAGAATGAGAATTTTGCAGGAAAACTTACCTCATCTACCTACCACCCTGCTCTTGCCTGTTGAAACCCAGAGAAGATTGAAAAGGAGCACAAATTGATTCCCTTGTGGATGCCAAACTGTCATTTTAGCATAATGTAAATTGAAGAGTCCAGGATTCTTCTGGGAAGGGTTACAGAAAGAATAGCTTCACATCTTAATTTTTTATTTTGTTTAATCAATGTTTCTATCAATTTGTGGCAATACCTCTTGACTTGCCTTCATAGGCAGGAGAAAATAATTCATGTCTTAGATGAATTGCATTCAATGTGATCAGTAACCCAGGTATGGGAGTTGACTTTAAACAGAAGAAATAATTAATTCTCTAAGTCTTAATGGAAGCCTATGCAGTTGAGTTTCAGAAATTAAATACAGTTTTTTACAGTAGTAGACCACGCAGTGTCTATAGGAGCTGATACCATGCACCAGAATTAGAGTTTTTATGATTCTGGATATCACACACATGGTTAATGCCATACATAATACCTACCCTTTTCAAAAGATGTCTCTGACCAAACAAGAATACTACATGGCCCCCTCTCCTTTTTCTTTTCTTTTCTTTCTCTCCCTTTCATGCATACTTCCTTCCTTCCTCCCTCTCTTCCTTCCTCTCTTTTGACAGAAAAATGGAGACTTTGGGACATTTGTCCAATTGTTAAAACTTCATGTTTTAAAAAATTGGATTTGGGGGCTGAGCTCCAGTGGCATAGTGGTAGTGTGTGGCACTGTGACCCACTGGTTTGGTGGTTCAAATCCAGCAGCAGTGCTCCAGGAGCAAGGCTGAGCCTTCTACTCCCCCCAGAGGGCAGTGATGCCCTCCCAAAAAAAGAAAAGAAAAAAGAAAAAATTGGGTTTTTCAAATGTGCATATGCAGTTGTGGTGAGGAAAGCTGATGGTGCCTGGCTAGTAAAAGATATATAGCATCTGGGACCTTCAAGGCTTGAAGGTAAACAAGTGCCCCTCTAGCTCAGAAGCCACAAAGCCCACATGGTAGAAGCACACCAACCTGTGTGAGCACAAGATGTTGAAGTGATCAGGTATCAGGCATGTAAGAACTAAAAATTTTATTATTGTTAATGAAGAGGAGTACAGGTTGGGGACTCAAAGTCCATTTGTAAGTAACAGACTGGCCCTTACAGAGAGGTCAGTAAGAAGATGAACCCATTAGGGTATAGTGTAGCAATAAAGAATCATACAGCTGAGCCCCGGTGGCGTAGTGGTTGTGTGCCGGACTGTGGTCCACGGGGTTGGTGGTTCAAATCCAGCAGCACCTCTCCAGGAGCAAGGCTGGACTTTCTACTCCCACCAGGGCAGTGATGCAAAAAAAAAAAAGAAGAAGAAGAAGAAGCATACAACTTTCCTCTAGTTTTTCAATGCTTCCTCCTTCCCACTATCATGATCCCAATTCTACCTTACAAATCAGGCTATACCAGAGGATGTGCACTGGCATAGAGAGGAGCCAGAAACATAGGCAATCCAGGATAAATGATTTCTTCAGGACCAGTGGTGAGTGTGGTAATACCGGAAGAGTGGAGGGAAGGTGTAGGGACCAATTACAAGAATCTACATATAACCTCTTCCCTGGGGTACAGAAAATAGGAAAATGTGTGAAGGGAGACATCGACAGTATAAGATATGACAAAGTAATAATAATTTATAAATTATCAAGGGTTAGGGCTGAGCCCCAGTGGCACAGTAGTTGTGTGCAGGACTGCGGCCCACTGGATTGGTGGTTCAAATCCAGCAGCAACTCTTCAGGAGCAAGGTTGTGCCTCCTACTCCCACCAGAGGGCAGTGATGCCAAAAAAAAATCAAGGGTTGATGAAGGAGGGGAAAGTGAGGAGGGAGGAGAAAAGAATGAGGAACCGATGCCAAGGGCTTAAATAGAAAGCAGCTGTTATGAGAATGATAAGGGCAATGGATGTACAAATGTGCTTGACACACAATGAGCCCCCAATAAAAGAATTTAAAAAAAACATATAAATAAATAAATATAAAGACACTTCAGTCACTGGAAAGAGTCAAAGGCTTTAGGGCAGTGATTCTCAACCTTTCTAATGCCATGACTCTGGAATATAGTTCCTCATGTTGTGGTGACCCACACCATAAAATTTTTTTTTTGGGGGGGGGGCCTCACTGCCCTTAGGTGGTGGGAGTAGGAGGCCCAGCCTTTGCTCCGTGGAGCTGGAATCAAACCTCCATCCCAGTGGGCCGCAGCCCCGCACACAATCACTACGCCACCGGGGCTCAGCCATAAAATTATTTTTGTTGCTACTTTATCACTGTAATTTTGCTCTGGTTATGAGTCATCATCTGATATGCTGGATGTATTTTCATCGTTACAAATTGAACATAAGTAAGGCATAGTAATTAATCATAAAAATGGATTTTTCATTTACTTAAATCATTTTATGATGCAAAGAATTTAAAGATGCAAAAAATCAAAAACCTCTCATATGTCCATCACTTCAATGAATAACTAAATATGGCTAATTTTGTTTTATTCCCACTCTCCACTGTCCCACATCCCAAACTCCAGAGTTTTAAAGGGAAACCACAACCCATTGCCATGGAGTGCATTTTACCTTCTGGTGGGGCTAGAGGGCAGAGCAGAGATATCCCTTGGGTTTCTGAGATTTCACATTTTTACCAGAGAAGACAACCTCAATTTTCAACCCTGAAAGGGTTGGTGAGTTCAAACCACTGACTTGTAGTCAGCAGCTCAAGTCATAGCCCACTACACCACCTGGGTTCCCCTTAAAAACTTAAGGTACCATGACAACAAGAACGCGGTGATTAGATAGCTCATCTGTATTTCTATTTTACCACATTACTCTCCAAGACATAAGGTAATGTGTGGCACTACTTAAGACAAACTTGAAATAGTCCAACAAAAAAAATTAATAAACTCCTATTTTAGATGTGAACTTTAAAAATATCCATCTGATTTTCTAAAATTATTGAGAACTGCAGATTAGGCTTGCATACTTGTAGAGCTATTAAGGAATTAAATTTTCAATGTTCAGGTTTTTCTTTTTTTTTGGGGGGGGGGGGCATCACTGCCCTCTGGTGGTGGTGGGAGCTCCCCAGCGCTGCTTCTGAGAGCCACCACTGTATTTGAACCGCCAAGCCCATGGGCCGCAGTCCCGCACTCAAACACTTACACCACCGGGACTCAGCTTCTGTTGTTCAGGTTTTTATCACTTAACTACTCAGCAAAAATGGCAAGCTGAAGCTGAGCTTCAGTGACATAGTGGTTGAGTGCAGGACTGCAGCCCACTGGGTTGACAGTTCAAATCCAACAGCAGCTTTCCAGGAATAAGGCTGGCTCCTACTCCCGCCAGAGGGCAGTGATACCTAAAAAAAATTTTTTTAATGCCAAGCTGAATATGTTATGTGCTATGAGTGTCCCTTTTACATACATTGAACCAGAATGAGTTTGGTGACCATTTTCCTGTTTCATAGTCACCATTTTAAGTGCAAAAAGTCCCATGTTGGTGCTATTACTTGAAACCCATGATAATTTTAAAATCAAAATTAAATGACATCGTCAAAGAATCAAAAGCAATATTACTATCACCTCCAGCATGCCTCTTTCCAGAAGATATTTGAAATATTTCACACACAGATATACACACACAACCATTTGAAGAAGAAACATCTATGTGATGGGTTGCAATAGTTGCTAACAACAAAGAAAGTTATGAATCACGGTACTTCCAGAATAACCAGAATGAAAAAAGTAAAGAAGATGAGGATTAAAGGTCTCTTGTCTAGAATATTTTGTATAAATGCTTTAGCAAAACTTGGAACCCAGTGCAAAAAAAAGTTAAATATGATATATTTCACTCAAGAGCAAACTCTGCAACAGTCCGTATTGCTTGTTTAGAAGAAAGTACACTGCAAAGTATTACAAATCATACTGACACACATCAAAGTCAAAAGCACTTCTTTAACTTTTGAAAATCCTTGAATATCTCAGCAATAAAATGGGAAAAAACACTCAGGACTTGGCTACAAGAACAATATCACTGTAATAGATTCATAGACTCAGAGGAAGTTTTCTAGCTTTTATGTGTATTCCAATTGGGATATTACACTACATCTTCAAGAATACACCACCTGCATAAAATACAATTGGCTGCTCTCAAAATTAATTGTAGACACACTAACAGGTTATCACTGTACACTATTTTATAGCATCTTCAAGATAAGCCAAAGGAGAAAAAATACATTAAACTTTAAAATTTTTTACTTTTAATTAAGATAACATAACAACATGATTTGCCTGCATTTCTTACTGCCAAGTATAGCCCTCTGACTAAGTTCGGATAAGTAGAAGGAGAACAGAATTGTGATGTGACAGTTTACAAGACCTTCAACAAAAAGTAGTCAGTATACCCTTGCACCACCTCCTCTTCATTTCTCCTACTTGCTGGCTGGAATACAGACCTGATGATGACTGGAGTTAAATAGTCTCCAGGGGCCTCACAGCGTGTGCCCTCTACAGCTCTTGGAAGATGTCATTCGGTTTCAAATTGTAGTGACTACACATGACAGAGTAGAAATGCCCGTAAGATTTTCATGGATATGGGCCTTAAAGAATCTTGATAAGTCTTTATCCTGTGTAATCACTGAGTGGCTGCAACCCATGAAATCCAACCTTCAGTTAGCAGCTGAGTGCTAACCAGTACATCACCAGTGCTCCTTTATACGCCTCAAGAGGTGCTCTTTACTTAGATGATAAACACCCTGTCTTCTTGATAGACGTTCTTTTGGATTTCTTTTACTTACAAACAACCCTTATTCTATATATGCTCTAACCTCAAGTATCTATAAAGCAATTGCCTTCATAGTTCAGAAGCTTGTGAACCTCTGTAGTGAAAACATTGCAAATGTATGCTAAATTCTGAACATAAGAAAAACTCTATCTGGGGGAAATTAACTCATTTAGGCATTATCATAATTACCTTAATAAAAAAAGACAATCATAAAAAGTAAATAATAGGTTTCACCCTAAAAGAAGAATTCCCCGATACTTACCAAGGGTAGGAAAAAAAGGAAGGGGAAGTTACTGGGTAGAGAGAGAGTGTATAGGGGTTAAGTTGGTCAAAGGGGTGACAATAGAAGGAGGCTGGCAAAAAACAGTAGAGGGAAAGAAACTGGGAGGAGTGCAAGAGGTAAAGGCAACCAAAATAAATACTACTGTATATACAATTTTGCAATTATGGTGATCTATGAAAGGGTACAGTTACATAGGTGTTTACCATTGTTGTAAGTAGATCCATTGTGTTCAGCTGTGTGAACTAGAGAAACAAATTTATAGACACTCACATATGTGTAAGAGAGAATTTTATATCAAAGAGTAATTGTACATTAAGAAAACATCCCAGCATACTCCAGATCAAGTACATAATCTGATATTATCCCATATGTCAATATTAACCCATAAATTCCTCTATAAACTTATGTAGCCATGCAATGACACTGAATGCAGGAAGATCACAGGCTAATGAGTGGAAAATCTTATGGATTCAGTGGTGGTGGAAGCATCTCAGCACTGGCATGGGTCACCATGTGGCTCCTCCAGGTCCAGGTCTCTGGCTCCATCAGTGTAGTTCCATGTCGCTTGCTAGCAGGAATACGAAGCAGAGAGAGAGAATGTGCATCTGGCCTTCAGTGAGTTATTATGAGGTCATCAAGCTGCAATCTGACTGACAAGCTACACTCCACCGCTTTCACAGGAGATTATGTAACTCACATCCATGAACGTGGTGAAGGACACAAACTTATGAAACTTCTGAGACATAACCCAACACCTTGAGGAAATAAGTCACTAAACCAGGGGGCTTGAGACCATAGTCGGAGACATTAAGGCTAATTGAGATAACATAATTCACCAAAGCTATGCTCTATATCCCATTTTTCATGAGTAGTGGTGAGGGTCTCAAAAGCTCATAAGAAATCACCAAAGGAGTAACCATTGTTCTCTCCCTATCCAGAGAAAAGTCTAGAGGTGAAAACAGAAGATGCATGGAACAATTAATCCAATACAGTAATGGAGCATGCAAACAACAATCTCTGGATGCTAAACCCAGAAGAACTAGATGGTGCCCTGCTACCATTACAAAATCCTCAGGAAGGGGTCACAGTAGAAGTTCCTCGATAGAGTGGGGGCAAAGCTCATAACCATAAAAGAGACCTGGCTTACTAATCAGAAAGAGCCTGGTGGAACCCCTGAAACGATGGCCCTTAGTCACAGGTCTGGATATGAACTTACCCCAAGGCTCAATTTTCAACCTAAATTTCTATACAGAAAACCCTAACACTAGGAAGGTATGTTCACTTTCATTAACCATTTCAGATTTAAAGGACAGCAGCTCCCCATGGAAAAAGTTGTCAAGAGTTGGGAAACAGAGAAAAAGTGAGGTAGGTAATGTTCCATTGTGAGGATCACGATCAATGAATTCAAACAAAATATGTATGAATTATTGAATGGAGAGCTGCTTTCTTCTGGAATCCCTCTCCCAACCTACAGAAAAAAGTACTTTTTAAATGACAAACATTGTAAAATTATGAAGTGATTTATTATTAGAAGCCTAGAATATTATGTAGTTGCTAAAAAGAACAAAGGCATTTCTTAGGCACAGTTTGTGAGGTCCACAGAAACTATTCCTGTTTCAACCTAAATATTTAAACTATACTTACATATACAAAAGTTCATGTCATTTTCATGATCTTTTTATCCCATTTTCCACAAACTTTGTGAATCCTCCTTATACAGTTATAGAAAAATATTCAGGGTATATCATTGAGTGAAGGGCAAACAGTGGAACTATCTATTTTACCATTTGGGTGAAATTAAAAGATGATTCCTGTGAATGATGAGGGAGCTTCAAGAAGTTAATGGGGAAGAGTCCATTATAATTAAATTCTATTGAAGTTTTTGAAGCATTCACTTTACCCCCATCTATTTGGGAAACAAGCCCAGCAATAGGTAACATTTACGCCACACTCTCTGAAAAGCTCCCCTTGAGTTAACTCCATAAATTCTCAAAACATGCCCAGCATGTATAGAAACTTATTATCCCTGTTTTGCAATGGACACCAGCAGGTAAATTACCTTGTGCAAGGTCACACAAATATTAATCAATGCAACCGGAAAGTCTGGCTCCAGAATTTGCCCTTTTCCACCTCATTGTTTCTCCTAACACGAGCTATATTAAATAAACATGGCTGTCTCCAAGGAGTAGTGATGGGGAGTTGTAGTGAGGGTAATGGCTAGAGTCTTCTATTCAACTTTATTTTTATTTTATTTTTTATTATGAGCATGTATTACATTTTTAATAACTGTTGGTGGCAGGGGGAGAAATGCCTAGGAAATGTAGGATAATGAAACCAAGGTTAGACTCTAGAGAATTAAATAGGGTTGGGTTTAGGAAATATATGTAAGATTTCTGTGGAGGAAAAGAGAGAGAGATGAATAGAAACCTGAAACATGTAGTACATGTCAACTCTCAGGATGAAAGCTCATAATGCATTTGGCCCATGCAGATAGTTATTATAGAATGCAACATTTATCAAGCCATACTTGAATACTGAAAACTCCCTGGCCACCATAAAAAATAAATACAATGTTTAATAACTTTCCTAGAAGACATGAAAGAATAAAAAGGAAAAATTAGATCAATGATGTGGGATTAAATAAAGATAAATATACAGATCAGGTACCACATGCAGCTCTAAGGGCTGCCGCTGCACAACTGCAGGGGGTGTAGCCGACACCTCTGCATGGCCTTTCCTTCTGCTCCAGCTCTGAATCTCTGCCCCTGGAGCTCCTTCCCTTCATCTCTCTCCCAAAGCAGAAGCCCCAAATGCTCTAGACCATGCTCTCAGCTGGCCAAGGTACCAAAGAATCGACACACCTTCGCCCATCCCAGTCACCTTCAACCACTAGCACCTCTTGGAGTTGATATATTAAAAAAGTCACCCTGGTTGGGCTCATTCAGAAATAAATATGCATATTTTGGATGTTTTTCCTCAAAATTAGGCACTGGAATGATCTAACTTAATTCACTGGAATTATCTAACTTAATAAAACGCCTTTGGTGAGCTGTCTTTCCATCCCTGCCTCACTTCCCCCACTTTGCTACCCTATTGCTTTTTCTCCACTTCTCAAAAGAAAGCTTGCTCACAAATGCCCTCCTTGGCGTCTGCTTCCAGGAGGGTTGAACTTAAGAAAGAACACCCCTCAATCACACTTCAGTCTATATAACTAATACCTTTGTAAGGCTTAATCTGTCAGGACTGTGTGGCAACCTTGTAAGTACACTAGATGCCCACTTCCACAACAGCGAGACCAAGAAAGGAGAGGGGGAAAGACCACGCTCTAGTCCTGAGTATGATCAATGAAACCCATAAGTTATTGTTTTTCCAAGGAACAAAATATTAAAATATTAAGAAGTCTCCAAAGGGGTAGAGAAGTCATAAATTTTTTAAAAATAATAACTTGTTCAAAAAAAGAAAACCCAAGAGGCCAGAATAATGTCACACTCCAGCCTTAATCTCAGCGCAGCTGTCAAGTCTTATCTTTATTGGGTATCTATTTATAACTTTATTGAGCCTGGGTGTTTTTTTTATACTGTTAAGTGTTGGACTGCTAACCAGAAGGTCAGCAGTTCCAACCCACCAGATGTTCTCAACCTGTGGATCATGACCCCTTTAGGGGTCCAACAACCCTTTGACAGCGGTTACCTGATTCATAACAGTAGCAAAATGACAGTTATGATGTAGCAATGAAAATAATGTTATGGTTGGGTGGGGCTCACCACATCATGAGAAACTGTATGAAAGAGTCATGGCATGAGGAAGGTTGAGAACCACTGTGCTTGAGAAACCTACGGGCTGTCCGCTTCTGTCAGGATGTAGATAGCCTCAGAAACCTAATCAATACCAGTGAGCTTTTTGGTTTTACTTGGGCTGGCTTGGCTTATTTATAACTCTGTAACCAGTTCAGTAATATGAGTAATTACTTGATAAATGTTTGTATTCACCTATGGAATCAGGCAACAGTAAAGAAACAAGCAAAGAACACTGAATGAGTTTCCAATTCAGCTGTCCTGTAGTTGGACCCCAGTGTGTAGGGGCCCAGGATGGTGCTCCAGAGGGTTTTCAGGACTGCAACATTTTGGGATTAAATTTTCAGACCTTTCTTTCGATGGATGGATTTAAACCAACAATTTTTGTTTATTGTCTTAACTCTTAGCCATTTATACCACCTACAGTCTTGAAACAGCTAATCCAATCTAAATACTTGATGAAAGTATTTTATTCATCAGGATGAAGGTGAATGATGGATCTTTTTAAAAATCATTTTATTGGGGGCTCATACAGCTTTTATCACAATCCATCCATTCATTGTGTCAAGCACATTTATACATAGGTTACCATAATCATTTTCAAAACATCTTCTTTCTACTTGAGGTATGATTGATCTTTACAGCAGTCTGCTTTATATACTACAGCATAAAATACAAATACAGTTGCGATGCATATATCTTATAGAGCCACAAGGAGAACTTGCTGTAAGTTTAACCTTTTGAAAGTGTAATCCCATATACAGCAAAGTCAATCAATAAACAAATGAAAAGAAACACCCCAGACAATGGCAGCATCTATCAGAGACTTGCTGATTTGTGTATTTAACAAACACTCAGCACGGACTCCATGTGCAGCCTTGTGTGGGGATCCTGTGGAGACTATAAAGAACAAGACCATATGTTCCCTGCTTTAGAATGACTTGGAATGAGTTCTGGTGTTTGCTGGGAGGAAGACCGCTATAGAGCTAATTTCTCAGCAGGCCAGACCCTCAACTTCAAGAGAAATCGGTTGGTAATGTAAGAACTCTTTACATCTCCGCAAAGTTCAATGTTTCTGTTTTTAGTTCCTCAGACACACAGAGCTACAGTAGTGAGGATGACGCCGGATTGGACAGCATATCGTTCTATTGCACAGAGGGTCATGACGAGACGGGACTGACTCATCACCGACTCATAGCAGCACCTACCAACAACAGATGACAAAAAAACATCTTTTATTTCTTTTTTTTTTTGGGGGGGGGGGGCATCACTGCTCTCCGGTGGTGGGAGTAGGAGGCCCAGCCCCACTGCTGGAATTGCACCTCCGTCCCAGTGGGCCGCGGTCCCGCGCACAACTACTACGCCACCGGGGCTCAGCCCTTTCTTTTTTTTATAGAGTCATTTTATTGGGGGCTCATACATCGCTTATCACAATACATGCATACATATACTGTGCCAAGCACCTTCACATGCCTACTGCCGTCATCATTCTTGAAATATCTACTTTTTGACTTGAGACCTTGATATCAGCTGCTCATCCCTTCCCCTTCTCCCAGCTCCCCCCTTCCCCATCAACCCTCAATACTTTATAAATTATTATTATTTTGTCACATCTTACACTGCCCAATGTCTCCCCTTGCCCACTCCTCCAAAGTCTGTCCTCCAGATAGGAGGTTATGTGTAAATCATTGCCTTTGGCTCCCCCTCACTCCCCCACCTTCCCTCCACCCACGTGGTAACTCCACTCCCACCACTGATTCTGAGGGAAAATCTATCTTTTCATCAGATATCTTTCATCCAGCCCTGTGAACATCTTATATGGTCAACACCTATTTCATATTTAACATGATAAGGGAAACACCTATGAACACATTTAGAATGACTAATCTGTGATCATTGTGCCACTAAGTGGCCACTTTCCAGTGATTTCCTCAATTTCTCTGGTGTCTCTTGGAAAAGATGAGAGAACAATGTCTTTCAGTGGAGTGGGTTCGGAGGGTGTCTTTAATGGAAGAATCCCTACAAAATATCCAGACATAGTTGCTTGGGCGGAATCCTTCTGATGTGAAACAAATAGTAAGGAAGGAACTAGAGGTGTAATTAAAGGACCATGATAAAGAGGTAGGGTGCCTTATAGTTCCATTTGAGAGTGTGAGCTGAAATTAACTTTTTAAAAAATTATCTTTAATACATATGAAGAGTCCTGGGTCCTGGGGCTATGGATAGTATAATAACCGTTATACTAACAGAAGAATTAGGGATGGGAACCCACCAGTCAGTCCTCTAGAAAAAGATGGGGTGATCTTCTTCCCCATGGGGCAGTTCTGGTCTGTCCTGATAAGTTGCTGTGGGGAGGAAGCGATTCGATGGTCTGTAATGATAACAATACATGTTGTTGTTGTTTGTTAGTATTGTCAAGATGTTCAGACGTATAGAGGCTCTATGAACAGAATACAACACTGCCAGTCTGTGCCTCTGTCCTCACAACTGTCCTTATGTTCGAACCCATTGCTGCAGCCACTTTGCCAAGCCACCTCGTTAGGGCCTTCCTGCCCGCCTTCCCTCCCACCGCAGCCACACACACACACACACACACACACACACACGCTTACACTTTACCAAGCACGATGTCCTTCTCCAGGGACTGGTGGCTCCTGACAACATGTCCAAAGCATGTCCTGCCACCTTTGCCTCTAGGGAGAACTCTGGACTTCATTCTTTCAAGATAGATTTGTCTGTCCTTTTCACAGGCAATGGTGCTTTCAATATTCTTCACCAAAAGCATAACCCAATGGATAGGAAATGGCTTTTATTAAAAATGTCGGCTGAGCTGCGGTGGTATAAGTAGTTGAGTGCGGGACTGCAGCTCGTGGGCCTGGCGGTTCAAATCCAGCGGCGGCTCTCAGGAGCAGCGCTGGGTAGCGCCCACGACCACCACAGGGCAGTGATGCCCAAAAACAAAACAAAACAATGTCTACCAGAGATTTTTTTTTGGGGGGGGGCACTGGGGCTCAGCCCGTCTACCAAAGATTTTGAGTATCTTTGTTATTGTTTTATTTGATTGTGGTTAAGCAAAACGCCAATTTTAATCTGAATAGGGAGGCAAGTCACTTAATAGAAACTCTATAAACATTGAAGTGCCAGTGTAAGAGGGAATTAAAACTTTAAATTTATTGAGCGCTTATTTAGTTTTATATGTGGAGTTTCATGTAGAAAATTAAGCTTAGACAAAAAATATTACATTGGCTGACTTATATGTATACCTGTAGACACAAGTCCTGGAGTCATAGTGTGTTATCCATTGAGCTGCTAAGCACAAGATCAGTAGTTTGAAACCACCAGTCACTTTTAGAAAGAAAGATGGGCTTGGGCTGAGCCCTGGTGGCATAGTGGTTGTGCACGGGACTGCAGCCCACTAGGATGGAGGTTCAATTCCAGCAGTGGGGCTGGGCCTCCTACTCCCACCACCGGAGAGCAGTGATGCCCCCCCCAAAAAAAGAAAGAAAGATGGGCTTTCTTCTACTCCCGTAAAGAGTTAGTCTTTTTCTTTAAATCATTTTATTAGGGGCTCGTACATCATTTTTCCAATACATAAATAAACATGCTGTGACAAGAACCCTCGCATGTCCGCTGCCGTCATCATTCTCTAAACATCCGCCCTTTCCCCCAGTCCCTGGTGTCGATTCCTCCAACCCCTCCCCTGCTCTCTCTCTCTCCCATCAACTCTCAATACTTTATAAATTATTATTATTCTGTCATATGTTACCCTGTCTGACACCTCCCTCAGCCCACTCCCCCATGCCCATCCTCCAGATAGGTCATGTGTAGATCCTTGCAGCTGGTTCCGTCTCTACCCCATCTTTTCTCCACCCATCCAGTGGTTCCAATCTAACCACCGGCCCAAGGGGGCTCATCCCTCCTGATTCCCCATATCTCCAGCCCCCCTCTCCACTAGTGTACCTTCTTCAGTCCATGCAGATGTGCAAGGTAGAGTTGGGATCATGATGGTTGGGGGGTAGGTAGACCTCAGGAACTAGAGTAAACTTGTATGCATCATCACTGCCTGGCTGCACTCTGTCTAGTCTGTCTCCTTCCCGTGGCTCCCCTGTAAAGGGGTGGCCAATTACCCACCAGTGGGCCTTAGGTCCCCACCCTGCCCCTCCCCTCACTCATAATGAAGTGATTCCTTTTCTTTGATGCTCTATATCTGCTCCCTTTGGGCCCTCTTGATCACACTTGATGGTGTGCTTCTTCCCTGTGGGCTTTGCTGTCTTCATGCTGAATGACAACTCAGTTATCTTCAAGTCTTTGAGACTCTAGACGTTCAATCATTTGGTAGCTGGGCACCATCTTTTTGTTTGCCTCTGTACCCATTTGTCTTCAGCGATATCGGGAGTTAATTGGTCCATTGATTTTGATTTTGTTCTTTGATGCCTGCTGCCTAATTGTTTCAGCACCTCATGATCGCACAGGCAAGTGAGCTTCTTTTATGGTGGGTTTTGTTGCTCCTGAGCTGGATGGCTGCTTGTTTATGCTCAAGCCTTTAAGACCCCAGATGCTCTATCTTTTGATAGCTGGGCACCATCAGCTTTCTTCACCACTCTTGCTCATGGTCCCACATGTCCTCAGTGTGCACTTTGGGGGTGTGTGAACACATAAAGAGTTAGTCTTAAAGAAAAAAGGAAGAGTTAGTCTTGAAAACCCATAGATGTAGTTCTACTTTTTCCTGAGTCAGAATCAACAATGGCAGTGAGAGAGTTGCTTCAGCATGTAGAAGTGTATTATACATGTTACCAAAATATCCCCAGTAATAGCATAAAGGCCAGGAAGAATAAACTGGAAGCACATTATTGTAAGATTTTTATATTTATTATTTCCAAAAGGAAAATGATCAATAATACTGGTATCTAGAAAACTTCAATTTTGGAAACACCACTACTTGCCATTGATTCTTTAAAGTCATGAAGCCATTTACTATAATGCTGATATAGCTGAAATGTATCTTGTTTAAATGAACAATAAAGGTGAACGTGGAATCAAATACTGGTCCCCATTTTACTAGAATCTGCAAATATCAAAACAGGAGGCAATGCTAAAAAGTTACTCTTTAAAAATAAAAGGAATTAACCTGTTACACACAAACAGCTTAAAGAAACTGACACATAACACTATTTTAGCCAAAGTTACTAGCCACTTGAAAAAAAGCTTGACATTGACTTTGTTAACAGACTCTTGCTCTTTTTGTTCCTAAAATTTAAAGGCATGAAGTGGTAATAGCATTGGTTTGGCTAAAAATCCCAGTGTCATTACTAATATCATCACCAGGGAAATACCTGAGATTAAGTAGACTTATTAAGTACACTTAATAAGTGTGCAATATTAGGTAAAATACTTAATCATCTTTAGTTCCCAGGTCCTCATCTGTAAAATAAAGATAACAGCACCTTTCTCATAGACATGCTGTAAGCATTAAGTGAGAAGGTTAATGTGATGCCTTGAGCACAGATGCTGACATGGTATTTGCTGCACATAGAGCCAAATTTGGTAGAGAAAAAAGTCAGGTATAGCAGAGTTTGGCATAGAATAATGGTCTTACAGGGTCAATGGACAGAGTTCTCACTCACAATTTTCAACAACTTGTTGTTGTTGATAGATGTCACTAGGTCAGCTCTGACCAATGATGATCCTATGCACAACAGATCCAAACACTGCACAGTTTTGCATTTCCTCATAATTGTTCCTATGTCTGAGGCCATTGATGCAGCCTCTGTCAATCCAGCTCATTGAGAAATTTCCTCTGTTTTTCTACCCTTCCACTTTACCAAGCATAATATCCTTCAGGGACTGGCCTCTCCTGAAAATATATCCAAAATAAGTAAGATAAAGTATTGTCATCCTGGCCTCGAAGGATCACTCTCACCCTACTTTCTCCAATACAAATTAGCTTGTCCTCTTAGCAGTCCACAGTACTTCCAATATTCTTCTCCACAATTTCAAATACATTATTCTTCTACACTCCTCCTTCTTCACTGCCCAACTTCCCAATGTATATGATGCAATGGAAAATACCATGGCTTGAGTCAGGCGCGCCTTAGTCCTCAACATAGCATCCTTACTCTTCAATACTCCAGTTTCATGTGACAGAATTACCTAAATCAGTAAGTCCTTTGATCTCTTGACCACTGCTTCCATGAGCATTGATGGTGGATCCAAGCAAAACAAAATCCTTGACAACTTCCAAATTTTCCTTGTTTATTATGATGCTACCTGTTGGCCCGGTTGTGAGAATTTTGACCTTCCTTACATTGAGTTGTAATCCCTACTGAAGGCCACAATCCTTGATCTTCATCAGAAAGTATTTCAATTCCGCATGCAAGGTTGTGTCATCTGCACACCTCAGGTATTGTCATCTGCACAATGCAGTCTTCCTCTAATCCTGATGCTACACTCTTCTTCATATAATCCAGTTTCTCAGATGATTTGCTTGGCACATAAATTAAACAAGTATGGTGGAAAGATATAACTCTGATACACACCTTTCCTGATTTTAAACCATGCAGTATTCCCTTCTTCTGTTCGTACAACTGCTTCTTGATCCATGTACAAGTTCTGAATGAATGTACAAGCACAATGAAATGTTCCTGAATTCTGATTCTTCTCAAGGTTACCCATAGTTTATTATGATCCTCATTGTCACATCCTGTTACGCAGTCAATGAAACAGAAACAACAACTTTTTGGTATTCTCTATTTGAGCCAGGATCCTTCTGTTATCAGCAATATCACTTGCTCCATGTCCTCTTCTGAATCTGGCCTGAATTTATAGCAGTTCCTTGGCAGGATACAGCAGCAATCCTTGTTGTGTTATTAACAACAAAATTTTACTTGCATGGGGCACCAATCATATCATCCTATAGTTTTAGAGTATCCTTTTGGATTGTCTTTCTTTGGAATAGGAACAAATATGGATCTCTTCAGTCAGTTGGTCAGGTGGCTATCTTCTAAATTTCCTGGCATAGAAGAGTGAACAATTCCAGTGCTTCTTTAACTTTCTGAAACATTTCAATGGGTATGCCATCAATTCCTGCAGTCTTGTTTTTGGATAATGCCTTCAAGGCACTTTGAACTTTTCCCTTCAGCACCACTGCTTCTTGCTCATGTGTTACCTCCTGAAATGGTATACTGTTAGCTAGTTCTTTTGGGGACAGTGACTGTATTCTTTCTATCTTCTCCAAATGTTTCCTGCATCATTCAATATTTTGTGGTTAGAATCTTTCAAAATGAAATTCAGGGCTTCAATTTTTTTCTTGAGTTCCTTCAGTTTCAGATATGCTAAGGGTGTTTTTTCCCTTTGGGTTTTCTAATTTCTAGATCCTTGTACCTCTCATTATAGGACTTGGTTTTGTCTTCTGGAGCTTCCCTTTGAAAATTTCTATTCAGCTCCTTGACTCATCCTTTCTTCCATTTGTTTAGCTACTCTATGATTAAGAACAAGTTTTAGAATCTTTTCTGACATGTGTCACTTCGATCTTTTCTCTTTTTCCTATCTTTTTAATGACCTTTTGCTTTCTTCATGAATGACAGTCTTGATGTTTTCCTCCCATAGTTCATCAGGTCTTCTGTCATTATTTTTCAATGCATAAAACATGTTCTTGAGCTGTTCCTAAAATTCAGCTGGGATAGATGCGTGGTCATATTTTGTCTCTTGTGGACTTTTTAAAATTTTTTACAGCTTTCTCCTAAACTTACATATGGGTCAATCTGTGGCCTGGTTTTTGCTCCTGTAATTGAATTACATAGATTCTTCCTACAGATGTAGTCAAAAAAAGGTTGTTTGCTATGAACATGTCATTGGTTTTACAAAATTCTACCTGGTGATCTCCAGTTTCATTTCTATTACCAAGTCAATATTTTCCAACTACTGTTACTTCATCTTTGTTTCCAACTTTTGCATTCCAATCAACAATAACTATCAATACATCTTTTTTATCAATACATCTTGATGACATGCTTGAGCAATATACCAAGTCTATAGGACAGGGTAGAACTGGCCCTGTGAGTTTCCTAGGTGGTAACAGGTAGTGGGAGTAGAAAGCGCCATCTTGCTTCCTCAGAATCACTGGCAGTTTCCAACTACTGATCTGTGGATCACAGCCCATCAAGTAACCACTAGGACACCAGGGCTACTCTCACTATAATCTCACAATTATAGTACACTGGAAAAGGTTACATGTTGAGAAAGCGGTGTAGCATCAAATTGTTACACTTTCACCATTCAACAGTATTTATTGAGAACAACTATCAGTGCTATGTGTAATAGGATAATGTCTATAAGTCTACAAGGAAATGCATTTAATACAGCTACTATTTAAATGTAAACTAGGGATAAAGAAAGTTCATTCTACCAACTTCTTTGGTCTGTGATTGATTAAACATGCAATCAATAGACATTTGTAAATACTAGTAGCTGGAATACACATTTTAGAAATAAAAAGGAAGAATACATAGTTGGAAACTAAGGCTCTGGTGATAGACACAAAGCTTGAGATTGCTTGATAGAATTTTGCAAAACCAATGACTTTTTCATTGAAAGTACATTTTTTTTCTTTCTGTGGGCACTGCTGCCCCCTGGTGGGAATAGAAGGCCCAGCCTTGCTCCTGGAGAACTGCTGCTGGATTTGGATCACCAACCCTGTGGGCCACAGTCCCGCACACAACCACTATGCCACCAGGGCTCAGCCCCTGTAAGAACATTTTTAAAAACAATATCAACAGTGACTATACATGTGAACCTCACCAGATAGAACAAACAGGAATCAAATGGAGTATATTAATAGGAAGATACAATAGAGAAACTCAATGTCATTAGCCCAAACAAGGCCAGGCTGGGTGGGCCCCTGTGGAACAGACCATCATGTAGCTGAAGTCAAAGAAAGTTAGCCACTAAATACCACCTGAAGTACATACTGCTGGGTCTAGAGATCATTTCAAGAACAGGTGTGACTGTCTGCTGATCACCAGCTGAGTTGTGAGATGACCTCAAGAACGTCTACATGAGGAAAACAGGAGATCACTAAAAAGATCAGAAAGAAAAGATTAAAGTGGATGTCAGAAGAGACTGAAACTTGCTCTTAAATGTAGAGCAGTTAATGCAAATGGAAGAAATAAAGTACAAGAGTTGAACAGGAAATCCCAAAAGGCAGTTTGAGAAGATGAAGTAAAGCATTATAATGGAATTTGCAAAGACCTGAAGTTAGAAAGCCAAAAGGGAAGAACACACTCAGCATATCTCAAGCAGAGAGAAAAAAATCCAAGTCTCAAGTTCAAAATTGAAGAATCCCGAGGGCAAAATATTGGATGATGCAGAGAGCATTAAAGAAGACTGCAGGAATAGACAAAGTCCTTGTACCAAAGAAACTGGTCAACATTCAAACATTTCAAGAAGTAGCATATGGTCAAGAACCAATAGCATTGACGGAAGAAGTCCAAGCTGCCCTGAAGGCACAAGTGGAATTAATGGGATATCAATGAAAATGTTCTAAAAGTTGATGTAGCACTTAAGTATTCACTAGTTTGTATCAAAAAATTTGGACAACAGCTACCTAACCATTGGCATAGTAAAGATCCATTATTTTCCACATTGGCAAGAAAGATGGCCCAATAGAATGAAGAAATTATTGAACTGTATCACTATCACACGTAAGTAAAATTTTGCTAAAAATAATTTAAAAGCATATGCAGCAGTAAAATAATAGGAAGCTGCCACAAATTCAGAAAACATGAAATAAGAGATATTTTTGCTAATGTCAGGTGGAACTGGGCTGAAAAGAAGAATGCTAGAAAGATGAAGATATTTATTTGAGGGTTTGTGTGTTTTTTTGGCATCACTGTTCTCCGGTGGTGGGAGTAGGAGGCCCAGCCCCACTGCTGGAATTGAACTTCCATCCCAGTGGGCTGCAGTCCTGCGCACAACCACTATGCCACCGGGGCTCAGCCCTGTTTATTTGAGTTTTATTGATTGTGCAAAGGCATTAGACTATGGATCATAACAAACTATGTACAATATTAAGAAGAATAAGAATTCCAGAGCACTTCATTGTGCTCATGCAGAACCTGAAAAATATGAAGCATGAAGAACATTGTGCTCATGCAGAACATGAAGCAGTCATTTGAACAGAACAAGGGGATACTGCATAGTTTAAAATCATGAAAAGCTTGAGTCAGGGCTGTATTCTTTCACCATACTTAACTCAGTCTGCACACTCAGAAACTAATACCTAAAGGTGGACTGTATGAAGAAGAAAGAGACATCAGAATTGAAGGAAGACTCATTAACAACCCGTGATATGCAGGTGAACAACCTTGCTTGCAGAAAGCAAAGAGGATTTAAAGCATTTGTTGATGGAAATAGAAGTCTATAGTCTTCAACCAATGTATTACAAATCAATGTCAAGAGCTCAACCAAATGGGTTGGAGGACAACTCACAGGCAGAGGACAGAAACAAACCCAATTATGCATACAGCATACCAACATAAAGAAGGGGAAAAGATGTGTGTGTGGGTGGGTGGGGGAGAGGGCGGGGACAAGAAAAAAAGGAGGTGAAGGCATAGCAGGAAACAAGGAACTAATCCCCTACCAGGAGGGTACTGTTTATATCTCCACAGGAAAGGGAGAGATTAGACCTCAACCAAACAGTGAACTAACAGAAAGATCTGGGAGACTGGTTTGGCCCCTGTCCAAGCTGTGTTGTTGTGCCCACCCCCCCTCCAGATACAACCTAAGGAGAGTAGCTGGTCTTCCCAGACCAGGTGGGAGAAAACTAAGAGGGGGAGGGAGAGAGAGTGGGAGAGAACAGCATCCTGGCCCAACAAATTTCATGAAAGATGTTCCTGCTTGTAGCAGCCCATGCACAGAGAGGACCAGAGGGTCAGGTGTCAACACTAGACAAGACACAAAATATCTTTATTGACCCACACTAGAGACACAGTGCGGAAATTGTGCCTGGTCTGGTCCCCCAGACTAGGGCATATCATGAAGGGAGAGCAACGGAACACAAGGGGAGCAAAGCAACAAAGTCCCCAAGAAATTCTGAAAAATAGACTTCAGACTCAGCAGAGCTTGGCATTGCATCAGACCTGATCAGAAAATTTTCATAAGCATTAAGCAGACAGATCTGGAACTATTCATAGTCTATATTTTTTCTTGTTTTTCCCGCATGTCTATCTATATAAGATTCTCCCAAGGAGAATACAACAAACCAACAGTTCCTGGGCAACATAGCAGAGAAGAAGGTGAGGAGAAAGAAGGGAGGAGCCAAAAAACTCAGGGACAAGGGAACAACCAGAGATCTAAAATCAATGGTGAAGAGTGCACAGATATCTGGTAGTGTTCGATCAAGTGCAGTGTAGCAGAGAGGAAGTACAGAGAGCCAAATAAAAATTGAACAGGAAAATGGGACAGGAAGAAAGTAAAAGGAAATAGAGGAAAGAACTTGGAGGCAAAAGAAACTTAACAGAGGTATAAACATGGGCATGTACATATATAAATATATTAATATATAAAATAGGGACATAGGTCTATGTGCATGTGTTTGTAGGCTAAGTATGAAGGTAGCAGATGGACATTGGGCCTTTACTCAAGTCCTCCCTCAAAGGGAGAACACTTTGTTCTATTAACCTGACATTCTCTGATGCTCACCTTCCCAACATGATCACTGAAGACAAAATGGGTGCACAATCTAATGTGATAAAGAAAGCTGACTATTACCAATATAGCATGTGGGGTCTTAAAGGATTGAAGTTAAATAAATAAGCAGCCATCTAGCAGGAAGCAACAAAGCTCAAATGGAAGAAGCACACCAACCCATGTGACCATGAGGTATGAATGGGATCAGGTATCAGGCAGCAGAAGACCCCAAACAAACAACCACTTTGATGCAAACAAGGGGTAGACCCAAAGTCCTTCAGTAGATGATTGAACATCCTCTCACAGAGGGTTACAAGGAAGGGACAAGTCAGTCAGGGTGCAGTGTAGCACCAACAAATCACACAACATTCCTCTAGTTCTTTAATTCTTCCTCCCCCCAATATTATGATTATGAACCGAGACAATGATTGATGTAAAATATTGCCCCCCCATAAAGGGATGAGCAACAGAAATGTGAGTGAAGGGAGATAGCAGATAGTATAAAATATGAATAAAAAATATAATTTATAAATTATTAAGGACTCACAAGGCTGGGGGAGGGAAGGGGAAAAAGAGGAACTAATACCAAGAGCTCAAGTAGAATAAAATGTTTTGGAAATGATGGCAACATAAGTACAATTATGCTTGACACAACTGATGTATGGATTGTGATAAGAACTGTATGAGCTCCCAATACAATGATTTATTAAAAAATTGAAAAGGAACTGAACTGAAAGACAACATAGTAAATACTTGGATAAAAGATTAAAATTCTCAAGGATTTCATTTTACTTTGTTCATATTCAATGCTCACAGAAGCAACAATAATAAAACAAGTGTGCTGTCACTTTAGATTTTAATCTGTCCAAGTCAACAATCCATGAATTATAGTTGAAAAAATTTTCCTTTACTTGTATACTTTACTTTTCCTAACAGTATTATATAGTCTAACTTATTAATACTATCAATTGTACTACCTCCTGCCCCATTGGGATGATTTATAATATTCTTCAATAAAATGATAATGATGTGTCTAAGGTAAATCAGGAATATATATAAACCATAAGTACATGAATGAATTTTGAGCTTGCACTTAATTTAAGAACCACTGTTCTTATGAGATGGCCCTACTACCTACTTGCTCTCCTGAAGCAATTGCTGAAGATATGGGTGCTATAGTAAAGTGTGGTAAAGAAACTAGATGGTTCCTAGCTAACAGAAAGAAGAATATCTGGTGTCTTAAGGCTTGTCTTACAACAAGCAACCACCTAAGTGAGGCATCAACTAAGATGCATGCCAGCCTGTGTGATCCAAGGATTGCAAATAATAAAATGCAAATCTGGAGGTGACTGGTATTAGAGCACCTGGCTTGCAGAGGATGTTGAATAACAATGAAGGCTCCCAATCCATTTGCAGGGTGCTCACATGAATTAACCCCCTGGTGAATCCCCTCTGATCATAGTTGAGGGGTATAAATAGCCTTACTATGATGCAGAATGCATTGGGAAGCAGGTTATTGCAAATGTAGTCAGATTAACATGCACCACCTTATCATGTGATCTCCCTTCAGGACCGCTGTTTAATGAGCAGCCTAGTTCTTAACCATTATAGCACCATTACTTTTTCCCTCAAATATTTTCCCTCAAAATGTTAAGCAACATCAAAACATTCACCTCCGTTATCCATCTTGAAAATCATGAATGGACGTCCCTGATATGATCGTACTTAGAGTGAACTTTCCTTTTCTTCAGAAAATAAGTATCCAAGTCTGTAATTCAATCAAGCTCTTCAAGATGTATTCTTGGCAAAGTCAGATAATCTCTGGGTCTTGGAAAAGAATTTCATGTACTCAAATTTCATGACAAAAATATTTGAAAGAGCTCACTGCCTTTCCCAGCAACAGGCAAAAGGTCTTTCAGGACTATTGGCTGAGGCTCTGATGCCAAAGAAACAACAACAACAACAAATAAGACTCAATGTGTGGTGTGTGGAGTTTCTTTCTTTGCCAAATACCAGAGCCATTCCAGAGGCAACCCTGGTAACTAAATGGATAATGGGTGTTCTCAGAGATTGATCCCCTCAGTCCTTGGGGCAACTGGGTGAGGAAAGTGTCCTCTCCGCCACCCCGGATGTTGTCTCAAGGTACCACATAAAGTTGGCATTTTTGGCACTTGTCATGGACATAATTGGAAGTGGTTGAGATACATATTAAAGGGTTGCTTGGCAAGAAGCTTTTTACTTTTTAAAGGTATTGATGGCCTTTAAAGTTTTCAAAAGAGATTCTTAAAATAGAATTTTTTGATGGTAGTGCTATGCACATAATAGAGGAAAACCAGGAGCCAGCTGCCCTAAGACCTGTCAGGAGTTTCATTCTGTGGCATGCGACAGGAAACGGCAGTCGCTGAACATTCTGCAATGTTTTGAACCTGCTTCAAAAATATCAGAACGAACATGAGCAATTCTGGAGTGAATGACATCATTCGACAGTGATATTACTTCAATTTTCTTCCTCTGCCCAGAACCACGACTAGCTATGCCCTTTCCAAGGCAAGCGCCTTCTGCAGAGTTTTCGAAATTGTGTGAGTCCTTTTGTTCCAAATCCTGGGTGGTCCTTGAGTGAAACTGCTTTGTTCAAGGCACACATTTCAAATTGGATAAGGTATCCTCATCTGTCTTTTCTCATTCCCTTTGGCTTCTCTCTTTAAAAGAAAAAAAACCCCTATACATAGAGTGCCTTGTTTCATTCAGGTGAGAGGTCTACTAAGAAAGAGCACTTTTCAAACTTCAAACATTGTCCACAGTTGGTTCTTTAGGAAATCACCTAAATTGTCATTGTTTACTTGTGTGGTGTTGAGCCTATTCCAACTCAAAACCATAAAGCAGAACTGCCCCATCGGGTTTCCGAGGCTTCACTATTTAAAGGAACAGATTGCAAGGATTTTCCTTACCTGGAACTCCTGCTGGGCTCAAATCCTGGCCCTTCTAATTAGCCAGTGCTTAACCATTGCACAACTGGGGTTCCTTCATTTTCATTGACGAGTAGAAAAGTCAGGCATAAAAAAACAAAGATGATTTTTCTCAAGTAATGTCTAATACCAAGCCCACTGCCATCAAAGTCAATACTGAGTTAAAGTGACCCTTCAGGAGAGAGTAGAAGTGCTCCGTACGGTTTCGGCAGAGACTATCAATCTTTACAGGAGCATACAGCCTCATCTTTCTCCTCGAAGCAGTTGGTTGCATTTGAACCCGGGCCTTTCAGTTAAGAGTCCAATGCTTAACCTATTACATCAACCTGGCTTCTTCCAGAGTAATCAGAAAATAAAACAGAAAGAAACCTCACTGCCATCAAATTATTCCGAGTCGTGGCTATCCTGTCGGACAAGGTAAAATTGCCCTGAGGGCTTCCCAGACTGTAACTCTTTACAAGAGTAGAAAGTGGCATCCTTGTCCCAAGGAACAGCTGGTGGTTTTGAACTGTTGACCTTGCAGGTAAGTTACCCACTACACCACCCAGCTTCTACCAAAGTAAGAGATTTCTGATGTCTGCCCTCCTGAACGACAAGAAAATAAATCTCCATTCCTTAAAGCCGCCTCTTTGGATTATGATGGCACTTGTTACAACACTGTTAGATGTATGCATTCTGCTTTCTTAGCCTGGTCTTCATCTAGAGCTAACTTGTTTATCTACTTTTCTACTTAACAGCACTTTTATGAAATGAGATGATTTTTTATTTCCTATTCACTATGTTCACCCTGGTGCCCTGCAGCATGGTGGGTGAGGCGTCAGGCTGCTGGCCACACTGGGTGGTTCTCTCCACAAGGGAATGATGAGGTTTTCTGCTCCCAGAAAGATTTACAGATTTTGAAACCCTCAGTAAGAGTTCCACTTGGCTCTGCAGTGTGGAAATCAACTTGAAAGCTATGGATTTTTTAAAATTTAAACATTTTAGCAGGCTGAGCCCTGGTGGCGTAGTGGTTGTGCTCAATGACTGCGGCCCACTGGGATGGAGGTTCAATTCCGGCTCCCAGGAGCAAAGGCTGGGCCTCCTACTCCCACCACCTGAGGGCAGTGATGCCTAAAAAAATAAATAAATAAAATAAATAAAAATAAACATTCTAGCTCAGGGAGAGGGGCATGTCTGGCCAGAGTACATGAGAACAAATGAAGGGGGAGGAAGAGAGAGTTAAGTGCATCCTGGCTCACTGAGCCTTAAGGACAATCTCCCCACTCAAAATAGCCAATTCACAGAGAGGACCATAAGGCCAGCCCCACTATGAAACATGGTGTTCTTTGCTGACCCAAGGCCTTACAGGCATAATAATGGAGAAGCAGGGTCTGACCCCAGCACACCATGGGAAAACAGTAAGGGTGTGCAGCAGAGCAGCAGCAGGAGCAGAGCATGGAGTTCCCAAGGGAATGCCAAGGATATACTTTGGGGACAGGGTGTGGCATCCCATCAGACTCAACCAGAGGACACTCCTGGAGGTCAATGAACAGACCTTGAACTATTTACAGGTTTTTGTTTTGTTATTATAATTTTTTAGTTTTTTACTTATTTATATATTTTTTCTGGACATTGGAAGTTTTTTTGTCATCATCGTCTTTGTTTTCTTTGGTCACTTCATCTTATGATGTCTTAGGGGTTTTTTGGTACATATTATTCTCTCTGCAAGTCTATCTAGATAAGATAGGTTTCATGAACAGTTTGGAGGAGAAAACAATGGGACCAATGGTTCGGGGTGGGGGGGGCAGGGATATGAGAGATGGGGAGGTGGGGGAAAGGAGGTGGTGTTGACCAACCCAGTGATAAAGGAACAACAAGTGACCCAAAATCAGTGACAAAGTGGGTGTGAGAGACCTGATAGGAATTGATCAAGAATAATGTAACAGAGAGAAATTACTGAAACCCAAATGAAGGATGAGCATAATAGTGGGACAAAAGGAAAGTAAAAGGAAGTAGAGGAAAGAAATGGGAGGTAAAGGGCATTTATAGAGGTCTAAATATAGGCACAAACATAGGTAAATATATTTTTATATGATGATGGGGAAATAGATCTAGGTGCATATACCTATAGGGTTAGTATTAAGACAGTAGATGAGCATTGGACCTCTATTGAAGTACTTCCTTAATGCAAGAACACTTTTTTCTATTAAATTGGCATTCCATGATGCTCACCTTCCTGACACAATCACTGAAGACAAAAGTATGCATGAGCAAAAGTGGTGAAGAAAGCTGATGGTGCCTGGCTATCAAACATATGGCATATGGGGTCTTAAAGGCTTGAAAGTATACAAGTGACCATCTAGCTCAGAAGCAACAAAGCCCACTTGGAAGAAGTACACCAGCCTGTGTGACCATGAGGTGTCAAAGAGATCAGTTACCAGTCACCAAAGAACTAAAAATTATATCATTGTGCATGAGGGGGAGTACAGCTTGAGGACCCAAAGTCCATCAGTAGGTGAAGCAACATCCCCTTACAGAAGGGTCGTGGGGAGGAATCGAGCCAGTCAAGGTAAAGTGTAGCAACAATGAAATATGCAACTTTCCTCTAGTTCTTAAATGCTTCCTCCCTACTCCCACCCCCCACCCCTCCACTATCATGATCCCAATTCTACCTTACCAATCTGGCAAACCAGAGGATGTCTACATCCTCTGGCTACACCAGAGGATGATACAAATAGGAGCCAGAAACATGGGGAATGCAGGACAGGTGATCCCTTCAGGACCAGTGGTGAGAGTGGCGATACCAGGAAGGTGGAAGGAAGGTGGAGTAGAAAGCGGGAATCAATTACAAGGATCTATATATAACCTCCTCCCTGCGGTACGGACAACAGGGAAGTGGGTGACGGGAGACATCGGACAGTGTACAATATGACAAAATAATGACAATTTATAAATTATCAAGGGTTCATGAGGAAGAGGGAGTGGGGAGGGAAGGGGAATATGAGGAACTGAGGCCAAGGACTTAAGTAGAAAGAAAATGTTTTGAGACTGATGATGGCAACAAATGTACAAATGTGGTTTGCATATGATAGATGCATGTATTTATTGTGATGAGTTGTATAAACCCCCCCTTTTTTTTTTTTGTTTTTGGGCATCACAGCTCTCTGGTGGTGGGAGTAGGAGGCCCAGCCCCACTGCTGGAATTGAACCTCTGTCCCAGTGGGCCGCAGTCCCGCGCACAACCTCTACGCCACCGGGGCTCAGCCTAAACCCCCTTTTATCTATATATGATATATAATATTTTGGAAAAAATCAAAGGAACAAAAAACACCAAAAATATTATTTTGGTGTCCACAATATTCATCAGAAGCACAAATTTTATTATCACAGATGTTAAATTCAAAAGGATCAAAGTGGTTGTCTTTTGCGCTCCCTTTGACCAGGAACCCCAATAATAGCTATAGCAAAGTTCAGGATCTGGAATTTGTAAGAGTATCCATTTCAATTCTTTTTTTCTTTTTCCACATCACTGCCCTGGTGGGAATAGGAAGCCCAGCCTTGCTCCTGGAGAGCTGCTGCTGGATTTGAACCATCAACCCTGTGAGTCGCAGTACCACACTCAACCACTGCACCACCAGGGCTCAGCTCCATTTCAATTCTTGAACACAGCTGCCCTATAGTATAGGACCTACACAACTCTCTTATTTGCTTTCTGTCTACTGTCAATATCTTGCTTATTAAATTTCTTCCTCTCTTACTATTGTTACTAGGGTATTGAAACTTTACCCTAGGCAGCGTTTCTCAACCTGTGGTTTGTGACCCCTTCAGGGGTCAAAAGACCCTTTCACAGGGGTCACCCAATTCATACCAGTAGCAGAATTAAAAATTATGAAGTAGCAGCAAAAGTAACTTTATGGTTGGGTGGGTGGGGGGGTGGGGAGTTCCCCACAACATGAGGAACCGTATGAAAGGGTTGTGGCTTAAGAAGGTTGAGAACCACTGCCGTAGAATCTTCATTGCTTCTACTATTAAACAATTTTGTCTCATGATATAATGTGACAGGCACTCCGAGGCATTTTATACACACTCTGTCACCATGAAATTTCTCCAGGAATAACATTTAAATGAAAGAGCAATTCTGCATGAAATATGAAATCATCATTGTGTATATATGTTTCCCCTCCTACAGAGATATGAATATAACTTCAATAATAAAAATTAGGCACAATTTTAGATTCCTATCACATTTTACAGTCTTTTGAGAACAGACACCCAGCAGGGAATTTTACAGAGTGCCAATTAAAGTTCTGGGTGAGTAATCAAAAAAAAAAAAAAAAAAAGATTCATCTCTAAAAAGGATTATCTAAACGTATTAAGAGGAGATAGTTAAATGTTTTGTTAATAGCACAGTCACTATCTCCAATGGAGTGTCATACTTTTGAAATGAAATCTTAAAACCACCTTGTAAATATATTGACACCTTTGAAATAATTTTCCTGAAATGTATACTATTTCTGAGCAATGGCTGAACTATAATATCCATTTTACTTAGTGGGATGGGTTCATTTTCAATGTCAACTTGGCTAGGCTTTGGTGGTCAGTTTGGTCAAATAGCAGTCTACACGTTGCTGCAAAGGTATTTGGTAGTTGTGATTAATAGTTACAATCTGTCGACTTTAAGTAAAGAAATAATTCATGATAAAATCTATGGAGCTTGTTCAATCAACTGAATATGTTAAGGGCTAAAACTTCCTTATTTAGGAGAAAAGGAATTCTACCTCAAGATTATAATAAAAAATTATACCTGAATTTTGAGCCAGTCACCTGCCCAACATATTTTGGCTGCAACATCAATTCTTTCCTGAGTTCCCAACATGCTGGGCTACTCTACAAGTTTTCAAACATGACAAACCCTACAGCTTGGTAAATCAACATTGATTTATGATGATAAATAGAAGATAGGTAGGTAGATAGATAGATAGATAGATAGATAGATAGATAGATAGATAGATAGATAGATAGTGACAGTTACATAAATTGGTTCTGGTCCTGTTCTCTGGATCGTGACTATTTTTATTGGTCTATATGTGGGTGGTGACAACAGGTAGGCAGTCAACAATGAGCAGAAAGGTTGCCGGGTAGGATTCACCCAGAGGAGCCTCAGGTACTGGGCTTGTCATTCTGTTTCAAAGTTCTCAGTTTTGAAAGCTTTATGGAACAGTTCTACTCTGCGTACTGGGGTTGCTACAACAGGGTGGAAACTCCCAACAACAAACGTGTAGAGGGGTTTAGAAAAGGGCACCGTCACCTCTGAAAGCAGGCATCTGCTAGACAAACTGTTATGGGCAGCCTGCATCCTTTGTTACAATTGTTTCTTTTCCGGGTCATCCTGGTTTTTATAATACTTCCCAATTTTCTATCTAATTTTACAACTTAATTAAAATTAAGCTACAATTTTTTTTAATTTATTTTTTTTTTAGGCATCACTGCCCTCAGGTGGTGGGAGTAGGAGGCCCAGCCTTTGCTCCTGGGAGCCGGAATTGAACCTCCGCCTCAGTGGGCCGCAGTCCCGCGCACAACCACTACGCCACCGGGGCTCAGCCAAGCTACAATTTTATTATTGTTTCCATTAGCTACTCAACAAGAACAATTTTTTCCCTTTTTTTTCCTTCGCATCACTGCCCTGGTGGGAGTAGGAAGCCCAGCCTTGACCCTGGAGAGCTGCTGCTGGATTTGAACCA
The DNA here is from genome assembly GCA_004026705.1 of Nesogale talazaci. Lineage (NCBI taxonomy): Eukaryota > Metazoa > Chordata > Mammalia > Afrosoricida > Tenrecidae > Nesogale > Nesogale talazaci. The sequence goes on along the minus strand of PVJH01002738.1, from coordinate 14,854 downwards.
TCAACCCTGTGGGCCGCAGTCCCACACACAACCACTGCACCACCAGGGCTCAGCTAAGAACAATTTTTAAACAATTGAATTCTTTAATAATTTTTAACAATCGAATTCTTTTCTTTACCACAATATCATGCATTAAGAAACATGTCATCGAGGGGGTTGAGCACCGGTGGCGTAAGTGGTTGAGTGCGGGACTGCAGCCCGAGGGCTTGGCGGTTCAAATCCAGCAGCGGCTCTCAGGAGCGGCACTGGGTAGCGCCTACGACCACCAGAGGCAGTGATGCCCCCTCCTCCCGAAAAAAAAAGAAAGAAACATGTCGTCGGGCTGAGCTCCGGTGGCGTAGTGGTTGTGCGCGGGACTGCGGCCCACTGGGACGGAGGTTCAATTCCAGCTTCACAGAACAAAGGCTGGGCCTCCTACTTCCACCACCAGAGGGCAGTGATGCCTAAAAAAATAATAATAAATTAAAAATTAATTAAAAAATAAAAAAATTAATTAAAAAAAATAACTTATTTTTTTAATGTTATCAAATACCTATGGTTTGTTTGATTCTTTTGTGTGTTTTATTTTGTGGCTGTTATGCTTATTTGATAGTAGTAAAGTTAGAAAATTAAACAGAGAATCTGTGACCTATATTTGCATTTGTTCTTTTTGCTATTTTTTTATTTTTATTTTTTTGGGGGGCGTTTTGTTTTTGTTTTTGTTTTAGGGCATCACTGCCCTGGTGGTGGGAGTAAGAGGCCCATCCTTTGCCCCTGTGGAGCTGGAATTGAACCTCCATCCCAGTGGGCCACAGTCCCAGGCACAACCACTATGCCACCGGGGCTCAGCCCTTTGCTATTTTTTTATATGGAATATTTAAATTTGTAAATGTGGTGGCGTTGGATGTTACAGTCAGTTTTGACTGTAGCAAACCATGTGACAAAATAGAACTACCCCATAGGATTTTTTTTTTTGGGGGGGGGGGTAATTTTTAAGGAACATGTTCTTAGGTCTCCCTGTCAAGTGGATGTGCTAGAACTGCCAAGCTTTCTTTTTTTGGTTAGCAGTCAAATGTTTAACTATGGAGCCAACTAAACTCAAAACCCAGTAACACTGCCATTGAGTCGATACAGATCCACAGTGACCCTGTAGGACTGGGAAGAACTGCCTCTGTGAGTTTCTAAGACTACAATCCTGTACAAGAGCAGAAAGCCTCATGTTTCTTCTATAGGGCTGCTGGTGGTTTTGAACGAGTGATCTTGTGATTATCAGCCCAATGTGTATTCTACACCATCAGAATCAAGAGGGTTCTTAAAATTTGTGCACACACAAGGGGAAGTTTAAAAAAATGCTACAAGGCTTCCAATTCCCATATACATGGGTTTCTAGGCAAAGTGTTTTTAAACACATCTCTGTGATCTGTGGATGGCTGCAGACAAGTCCTCACAGAAGTACACTTGTGTTAGTCTTGGTAGAGTGCCTTAAAATAGAAGGTCTAATCATAACACTGGCTAGGTCAGTTCAATCCAAGGAAAGAGGTCAGCTGAGAAGGTGATGGTGACTAGTTGTTCAGGATATCAAAGGAGTAATATTCTCATGGGACAGAGGACAATTATGGGGGCTGATAAAAAAGTTTCCCTGTTCATTCTTCAAGGGTAACAAGAGCAATCTTACAAGCATAATCCCATCCACCCTACCATCCTGTTATTGCCCCTCTATATTTCCTTTTGTTCTTACAAGAAAAAGAGCATTTGAAAGGAACCCGACTCAAAGATGCCCGAATGCATGTTTTGAACATCGAAGAACATGGAATGCTTCCCGGAAGGGTTAATGTAAAGGAACCACTGCTTTCAGAAAGGTATAGTCCTAGATAGAGGATATGTCAAGAAAAAATATCTTTTTTTTAAGTTTTTAAATAAAAAAAAAGTTTCTATGGTTTTGTAGCAATACCTTTTTTTTTTTTTTTTTTTAGGCATCACTGCCCTCAGGTGGTGGGAGTAGGAGGCCCCAGTCTTTGCTCCTGGGAGCTGGAATCGAACCTCCATCCCAGTGGGCCGCAGTCCCGCGCACAACCACTACGCCACCGGGGCTCAGCCCTGTAGCAATACCTTTTTATTTATTTTTCACATCTAGATCTTCCTGGCATTTCCCCCCTTATTCCTAAAGTGTATCCTTTTAGAATTCTCTTAATAAGGTCTATTGGCACACCACTAAAATCTGGTTTGTTTATCTGGAAATACCATTTGCATTTCAAAAGGTAGTTATCCTAGGTTTGTCATTCCCAAGTTATAAGTTTTCTTTTACTGACACTTTGAAGTCCCCATTTCATCATGCTGTGGTTTCTATTGTTGTTTTTCAGAAGTCTGCAGTCTATTAAAAGTCATTGTCCACCCCACCCTTTTCAAGCATGCTAGTAATACAGTCTGTTTGGGGAATAATACAGTCTCATGACTACTTGTCTAACTGTGGATTTCTAGTTTATTTTTTTTATCCTACTTCTGCCTCTTGGATCTGAAAAATTCTATTTTCCACAATTCTGGAAAACATATGGCAATTATATTCTTTTATGTCTCATTCCTCTATTCTCTCTCATTCTGTCTTTCATGTCTCCTTACCTTTGTATTTTCTATCTCTTTGAAATTCTGATTCATTCTAGGTAATATCTTTGGATTCATCTTCCATTGTGCTAATTCTCTCTTTAGCTATGCCTAATCTGTTGACCTAGTGCTTTTTAACTTACAAAGATATTTTTCTTTCTAGAAGTTCAAAATTGGCTCCTTTTAAAATCTGCCTGGTTATTATGTTGATAGTTTCTTGTTCCTTATTCACATTTTCAATTGTATCTTTTACTTCTTTAAACATTTATATTTCACTATTTTCAATTCTGCATCTTCTAATAGGTGAAGTCTTTACAGACTGACATCTATTGTTTGCTCTTTCTTGTTCTTTGTGTCTTTCCATATGTGCTGGAGTAATTCTTTGTGAACTCATATTTAGGTGAGTTTACTTTGAGGAAATCCCAAGGGGCTTACTGGAAGCTTTCCTTCTGAAAAGGTTGCCAAGAACTTCTGCTGGGTAGAACCATGAGGTTGTGAGATTATTTAAATGTTTGGTTCTGGCCATGAGAAATGTACACATTACAACCATTTAAACATTCTGTATTTACATATAAAATTAGGAGTCCTGGTTGCATAATGGTTATGCATTGGGCTGCGAACTTCAAGGTCAGCAGTTCAAAACCACCAGCTTTGTCAAGGGAGAAAGACAGAGATTTCTACTCCTGGAAAGAGTTCGTCTCAGAAACCCACTGAGGCAGTGCTCCCCTATCCCACAAGGTCACCTTCAGTGGGAACTGACTCAGTGGGAATAATTTGGTTTGGGTGATTATTTTTATTGTTTTTCTCTTGAAGCTATGGCAAAGATAAACATATTTTCTCATTTGCTCATATTATTACAGATGATTTTCTGCAAATCACACATTCAGTGAGAGCATAACCTCTTCAAATGCCTCTGTTTTACTCAGGGCAGCTGGGTAGAGGTGATCAGAATCAGCATCAATTTGTATGGACCTGGTCCTCATTTTCTAGATTTCTAAGTATCAAATAACTCAGATGCTAGCCTCCTGTTTTAATATGTCAAAAAGCCATCACAACTCCTCATTAACTTACCTGTACAACATCACCTTGGTGTTAATTTTTGTTGGGTGTGTGGAAATATTATGAATTTCCGTGAATTTCCCTTATTTTCCCTACAGTGCATTTTAAACTATTCATGTATTATAGTTTACAAAGTGTCTAGGTGTGTGCCTCTAGAAGAACCCTTTTCAAAAATATCTGGCACACTGTATACTACCAGTAGAGAAGTCATAGATCTTTTAATTTGCAAATCTTTTCCTTGTTAAAAAAGAAGTAAAGGGCTGAGCCCCGGTGGCATAGTGGTTCAGTGCGGGACTGAGGCCCATTGGCTTGGCAGTTCGAATCCAGCAGCAGCTCTCCGGGAGCAAGGCTGGGTAGCTCCCATGACCACCAGAGAGCAGTGATACCCGCCCCCCCCAAAAAAAAAGAATTAAAGAAAAGAAAAAGGCAGAGCCTTGAGCAAGTACAGAATCCTCATGTTTATGCTTTTTAAATTGTCAAAATAACAACAATCATTATAGCAAATGTGGACTGTGTCGAACTCTATGTCAGGTGGTTTATCAATGTTGTCTCATTTACTTCCAGATTTAAGATACTGTCACCTCTAAGCTACAGGTGAAAGACCTGAGCCCTGGCAGGGATTCATGATTTCCCCAAAGGCACATATGAAGTGACAGAGATCGAGTTTGCACTTGGGTTTGTCTGCTTATATATACTGCCTCCGTATTCAAGCTCTGCAATCATAGAAGATAAAACCGTTTGAAAAACATTATCAATTGTATTTTGTTTTAAGGTGGCAGGCTGGTAAGCAATCAAATTGGAAATATAGCTTCTTCATGCCCTTAATAATGTACTGTACTCGGTAAGAAATGTGACAATCCCCTCAAAAGTTAGCATAGATGAAAGGAGCAGACAAAAAATAGGAATCATTAAACAGGCAAGGCTGAGAAAGAGCTGCTCTTCAGTCACTCAGAAATATCAGATAAGTTTCAGAAGCAATGTCTTTGTTCTGTGCTTTTTATTCACTGCTCACTAGCAGAGCGAATTTAAGACCATTGAGGAAGCTACATAAAATTCCATATGCTAATTAGAAGCAGGTGAGACGAGGAAGGAGCCACGAAAATAAAATGAAAAACTGAAACAAAAATGTTCACCATTGAGTTCTGTACATTTGTTACAAGTGGCAAATTTAGTCATACGTTTTCTTCAAATAACTAACTTAAAAAGGATGAAAACTTGTGCAGGTCACTGTGTGTATAATTTAAAAAGAAAAAGTGTTCAGAAGCAGCACAGATATACCTGATCCCTATAAACAAAGCAGAACATTTTTCACAAAGTATCTTACAAAAGGGGAATGGCATCATGAAAAGAAAAACAGCCTGACCCTATCAGAAGTGCGACATTTGTAGAGAGAAAGGGGAGCTATTAGACGCTATCCAGGACCAGCAGGTGTAGACTGGGACCATCAGAGGAAAATCGCCCTACTTAAAAAAACCTCAACCAGAGGTTTTATTCGGATGCTTTACATTGCATTCCACAATATAAACCCCTGATTGCACACAAAACAAAGAGTTCTAGCTGAGAGCAACATAACTTGGTAGGGTGTAACCTTCAGCTGGTCTAGTTAAATGATTTTGTGGATTGGGCTGCTAACCTCAAGGTCAGTGGCTCAAAACCACCAGCTGCTCTGCTGGAGAGAGATGAGGCTTTTTACTCCCGTAATTACCGTCTCAGTAACACCCAGGGGCAGGCCCTCTCTGTCCTATAGGGTCACGGATGAGTCAGAATTGACACAGCAGCAGGGAGTGAGGAGGGAGGGAGGGAGGGAGTGAGTGAACGAGCCCTGGTGGCACTTCGGTTTACAAACTGACGCAAGGTCAGAGGATCAGGCTATCTTTCCCTGTAAAGATTTACTGTCCCAGAAACTCTGTATCGTGTCACCAAGTTGGAATCAACTCTGCAGCGGTGAGTTTGAGTTACTGGATTGCAGCAGGAGTAACTAATTCAATGCCTTCAGAGGCTAGGAAGTTAGCATAAGCAAGAGAAGAAAAAAAAAATTTAAATAGTGTTTTGGAAAATAGAATTCACCTATAATTGAATTTTATTTCTGTGGCAGTCATATGCTTATGTTAATTTTATGATTGAGCTCTAGGGGTGGAGTCTAGCCTGTTAATCTGGAGATAATCATTGAGTAGCCAATGAGGCCTCTGTGTGGGCATGGCTTTCTCCTGATACGTCATGGAAATCTCGCGATATTTCCCTTGTGAAGATGAGAAGCTATCTCCCCATTTGTTGGGAGTTAGTCTCAGAGACGATTAATCACGGACAAGACAAGATGGCAGCGTCTGAGGAGCCGGAGAAGCCACACAGCTTGGCCCTGATGGATACGGACCTCTGAAGCTGGAGAGGCCACGTGGAGACCCCTGCCAGCGATGAGTTGCTTCTGCCACCACTGGATGCTGTTGATGGACCCTGAACCCTGGAAGCGAGGAGCCATGGGGAGACCCCTGCCAGCACCGGGATTCTGTACCCACTGATCTGTGGCCTCGTGAGTCAGAAGGAGACATTTAGGCTGGTATCGGGCATATGGGCTAATATCGGACTTATGACTTTGAACTGGACTGGGTTGGGATGCTTTCGTAGTGTTCCATTCCTTTGTATATAAACCCTTTCCTTATATCCATATGCACATATATGAAATTTGTTACTCTAGTTTGCCCGGACTAACACAATTTCCATCTAAGTAGCATGAGGTTGGAAATAAACACATAGCATAGTGATTATGAGTCAGAATTGACTCACTGACTTGAGTTTGGTTTCAGTTACAGTCATTTCAGGCCATACTATATGCATTCAACATCCAACATCTAGGTATTTTTTGTTATTATTGTTTTTTTTTTCCAGTTCTTTTATGGGGGGTTCTTACAGTTCTTATAACATCCAATACATCATTTGTATCAAGCATGTTTGTACACATATTACCATATTTATTTTGAAATATTTTCAACTTGAGCCCTTGGTATAAGCTCCTCCTTCCCCCCTCCTTTTTTTTTGGGGGGGGGGGCATCACTGCCTCTGGTGGTCATGGGAGCTACTCAGTGCTGCTCCTGAGAGCAGCCGCTGGATTTGAACTGCCAAGCCCTCGGGCCGCAGTACCACACTCAACCACTTACGCCACCAGGGCTCAGCTCCCCCCTCCTTTTTTTTAATGAATCATTTTATTGGGGGCAGTATCTAGTTTTAAGTATCAATTAGGCTTTCATTTTTTCAATTCTTGCATGGTTTTTGTCACTACACTGAAAAGAGTAGAGGAAGTTCCCAGTTAAATCTGAACAATTTCTGAATTCTTAACTTTTATAAACAGGTCATTCTTTTTCAACCATAATCATCATTGGCTCAAATTTTCCTCTGAACCTAGCTTTTGAGGAAATTCTTGTTCTTTCAAGAATGTTGGATTTTGAACATATTGAATGTTGTTTCAATATGAAAGAGTTGGTGTGGGGGTGTGGTGTTGGAGAGAGCTCATGGATGCCCTGGGACATGAATAACAGTTTAACCCTCCAAAAAAGAACAGTAACTTGTGAAAGAAGACTTGACCAGCTCAACCTTCCACTGTCTGGGCCAGATCCCATGGAGCTCAGGTCAGTGTTTTACTGAAGTGGGACCCTGACAAGCATAGTACCCCAAAGGGCTAAAGGCTGCTATTTCCCATAATCCCTATTTCCACTTTTCACTTTTTTAAATGGAACTTTTGAAATCAACTAGCCATCCCCCATCCCATCACTCTGTTGACTCCACCTGAGAAAGGGCTACGAACAAGAATCACTTCTAGTCTGCGCTCCCTCTCAGAGACAAGTAGAAGTCTCCGTCTTCCTGTTCAGGACACAGCTTTTCACAGATGTCACCTCCTCATGGATCCTGTTGTCATTTGTTTACACACTATATCTAGGGCTGAGCCCCCGGTGGCGTAGTGGTTGTGCACGGGACTGCGGCCCACTGGGACGGGGGTTCAATTCCAGCATTGGGGCTGGGCCTCCTACTTCCACCACCGGAGAGCAGTGATGCCAAAAAAAAAAAAAAATACACACTATATCTTCTACTCTCTCCCTTTCCCCAAGCTCTCACTTGTCAGCCCAGAAAGGACGTTAACTCTCCTTGATCTTTAAATAAGCCAGGTCCGCCTTTAGCCCTCTGGCTTCTGCGCTCTCTGTCCACTATTCTTCTCAGCTTCTGAAAAGAGGAGCCTGCCGGCTGATCTTCTGTATTCCACAATCTCTTACAATTTAGACTCTGGTTCCTTCACTGCTCAGAAACGGCTCTTGCTCATTGACTTCCTGGTTTCTAAACTCAGAGAAACATTTTTTCTTATCCCTTTTCAGCACGTGTGACTCCAGACTTCTTCCACACTCTCTTGTCTGGTGGTAAGGGGCTTTTTCTTGAACATGCCTTAGACATTCGTTTTCAGGCATCACTCTGAGCTATTTTAATAATCTCTTAATGTTGGCCCTCCTCTCTTCTCTCTCTACCCACCAAAGACATGGGGATTGCATCTAACAACTGCTGACAAATCCCAAATGGAAAACAGTTCTAAGCTCCTAATCTGGACCACTAGATTAGGTAAACAGTCTTGGAAATTCACAGAGGCAGTTCTACCCTGTCCTATAGAGTTGCTGAGTTGGTATCAAATCAATGGCAGTGAGTTTGGCTTTTTTGAGCCTTCCTTAAAAGATCTTTGGAATCCTTATCAGGCCTCTTACACCCACCTTGCCACTGATTTTGGATCAGTTGTTTTTCCCTTGTGCCTGGAATGGTCAACACCACCTCCTTTTCCCTCCTTCCCCATCTCCCAGGTTCCCCCATAACCATCAGTCCTGTTATTTTCTCCTTCAGATTGTTCATCCAGTTTATTTTATCTAGCTAGACTTGCAGAGATAATATGTACAAAAAACCAAGATGGCGTAAGATGAAGTGACAAAAGAAAACAAAAGGGTAACAACAACAAAAAAATGTCTGGAAAAATATATAAATAAGTAAAAATTGTACTAATAATAACAAAATAGAAATTTTAAAAACCTATAAATAGTTCAAGGTCTGTTCGTGGACCTCCAGTAGTATCCTCCCCATATCCTGGCTCCAAAGTATATCCTTGGCACTCCCTCGGGAACCCCATGCTCTGCCCCTCCTGTTACTCACCTGCATGTCCTTGCCTCGGTGTGGTGGGGTCAGACCTGGTGCAATTCAGAGCCTGCTTCTATAGTGTTGTCCATGTAGGGCCTTGGTTCAGCAAGGGATGCTGTATTTCATAGTGTGGCTGGCCATATGGTCCTTTCTGTGCAATGGCTATTCTGAGTGGGGAGATCATCCTTGATGGGCCAAGATGCACTCCACTCTCTCTTCCTCCTCCTACACTGGCTCTCATGTGCTCTGGTCAGATATGTCCCTCTCCCCCCACTGCAGCCTCAGTGTTTACCCCCTCCCTGGGGGGAGGGGTGGCTGTCCACATAGTTGGGATTGGGGCTGATAGGGATTGATCAAGAGTAACATAACATAGAGAAATTACTGAAACCCAAATGAAGGATGTGAATGATGGTGAGACAAGAGAAGGGTAAAAGGAAATAGAGGAAAGAACCGGGAGGCAAAGAACATTTGCAGAGGTGTAAATACAGGCATGAACATAGGTAAATATATTTATATATGAAGATGGGGAAGTAGGCCTACATGCATATACTTATAGGATTAGTACCAAGGCAGCAGATGGACATTGGACCTCCACACAAGTACTTGCTCAATGCAAGAAAATTTTGTTCTTTTAAATTGGCATTCCTTGATGCTCACTTTCCTGACATGATCACTGAAGACAAATGTGTGCATGAGCAAAAGTGGTGAAGAAAGCTGATGGTGCCCGGCCATCAACGATATAGAGTATGGGATCTTAAAGGCTTGAAAGTAAACAAGTGGCCATGTAGCTCAGAAACAACAAAGTCCACATGGAAGAAGGACACTAGCCAGTGTGACCAAGAGGTATCAATGGAAGCAGTTATTAAGCATCAAAGAACAAGAGTCATATAATTGTGTGTCCACCTTCCTGATATGATCGTTGAAGGCAAAGGTGTGCATAAGCAATTGTGGTGAAGAAAGCTGATGGTGCCTGGCTATCAAAAGATATAGTGTCTATGACCACGAGGTGTCAAAGGGGTCAGTTGTCAGGCATAAAAGAACTAAAAATTATATCACTATAAATGAGGGGGAATACAAATTGAGGATCCAAGGTCCATCTGCAAGGAAAGTGATATCCCCTTACACAGAAGGGTCGTGGAGATGAGAGGAGCCAGTCAGGGCACAGTGTAGCAACGATGAAACATACAACTTTCTCTAGTTCTAAAATCCTTCCTCCCTCCTACTATCATGATCTGAATTCTTCCTTACAAATCTGGTTAGACCAGGGAATGTACACTGGTACAGATAGCAACTGAAAACATGGGGAATCCAGGACAAGTGATCCCTTGGGACCAGTGGGCAGAATGGCGATACCAGGAGGTTGGAGAGAATGTGGAATAGAAAGGGGGAACCAATTATTAGGATCTATATATAACCTCCTCCTTGGGATATGGACAACAGGGAAGTGGGCAAAGGGAGCCATCAGACAGCATTCAATATGACAAAATAATAATACTTTATAAATTATCAAGGGTTCATAAGGGAGATGGCAGCAGGGCGGGAGTGGAAAAGGAGGAGCCAATACCAAGGGCTTACGTAGAAAGAAAATGTTTGGAGAATGATGATGGCATCAAAGGTACAAATGTGCTTTGCCTACATGAGATGTATGGATGGATTGTGCTAAGAGTTGTAAAAGCCCCCAATAAAATGATTATTTTAAGTCCTTTGGAAGATGGGGGGGAAATGTCCTTTGGCGGCACAAAAGATTTGTAGGCTCAAATCCACACAGTAGTGCCATGAAGAAAGGCCTGGTGATCTGGTTATGTAACAATTAAAACCAAGAAAACCCTATGGAGCCATCCTCTGTGAAAGTGGAGTCATCACTCAGAACAAAAAGTCCTATCAATATGATTGAGAGGAGTATGGAGTGGAGAACCAAAACCCATCGGTAGACAAGTGGACATCCCCTTACAGAAGGGTCACAAGGAAGAGACGAGACAGTCAGGGTACAGTATAGCACCCATAAAACATACCACTTTCTTCTAGTTCTTCAATGTTTCCTACCCACCCCCCACTCCCACTACTATGACCCCATTTCTACCTTACAAATCCGGCTACACCAGAGCATGTACATGGGTACAGGTAAGAGCTTACAACACAAGGAATCCAAGACAGATAAAACCCTCAGGACTCCTAATGAGAATAGCCATACCAGGAAGGGAAGGGGAAGGTTGGGGGAGAATGGAGGAACCAATCACAAGGATCAACATCTAACCCCTTCCCAGGAGGATGGACAACAGAAAAGTGGGTGAAGGAAGACATTGGGCAGTGTAAGAGATGAAAAAAATTAATAAATTATCAAGGGTTCACAAGGGAGGGAAGTGGGAAGGGTGTGAATGAGCTAATATCAAGGGCTCAAGTAGAAAGAAAATGTCTGGAAAATGATGTTGGCAACATATATACAAATGTGCTTGACACAATGGATGGATATATGGATTGTGATAACTGTAAGAACCCCCAATAAAATGATTTAAGGAAGAGAAAATGAGTTTTCATAAATCGGAATTGACTTGAAACAATAGATGAGGTCTTCCTGAAATTTAGCATGTCTACAGTTTATCTTCTCTGCCAGCCATCTTTTCCCATGAACATATGATGCCACCTCTCCCTCACTTAGGCTAGGCAGGCATTTAACAATTTTCCTTGGCCTCCCTCTGCCTTTCCTTCTACATGTAATTGTACTAAATCCACTGGTCTCCAAAATCAATGCTCCAATTTAGGACTCTCTTTCAATGGTACCACAGTATCTCTCTCTCCCCTTTTTTTTTCTCTTCTCTTTTGCCCCCTTGGTCTACACTGCTATCAGAGTTCTTTCCAAGTTTAAAATGTAATTGTCCAGATTCCTTTCACTAGTTCCTCCATTACCTTCATGAACTATCCTTAATTTGTATGGCATTAAAGGCCATTCACATCCTAGCTTCCCTAAAAGTAAATCCAAACAACTATAGTACCCTGAAAACACCATGTTTTTAGAAACAACCTCTTTCTCTGAGTTAGGTGAAGTCTTCTCTTGTGCCCACCCCTACCCCCACCCCCACCCCATTTAGTCCTTCGACACTGAGTTTCATAGCATCTTCTACTTCTATTTCACTTCCTGCAATGTAATGAGCTGCCCAGCTTTTAAAATCCCATAACTCTCTGTATTCCCTTCTGTTACAGCCATGATATCATTCTTGCAACCACTAGATTACTTATCGGTAGCCCTCTTTAATCCTTAGTATCAATAATGGTTAGTATTTGTTGAAAGCAATGTAGTAGGCCCTGTATTAAGTGCCCTTAATGCACTATCTCATTTAATCCGTACAACAATCCTAAGAAATTGTCACTAATTGGTTTCTCTTGGTTTCCAGATGAGAAAACTGAGTTTCAACAACTTCCTCAATGCTGTAAAATTTCAAAAAAATTTCAATCCAGGATCATGTCCTTTGTGGCTGGTAGCTCCTCAATAAAGTTTGTCAAATAAACGAACCACAAGCTCAGAGGACAAAATTGGGACAAATAAATAGGAGTAAATAGAGGTAGGTTTTAATTTAGCCTAAGAAAGGGTTTTGTCTTAGCTAGGACTGTCTAATTACAGAGTCGCTATGAATCAGAGTCGATTGGATGACAATGAGTTTCAAGGGTTCTTTGTTTGTTTGTTTTGAGGATTATCTAATGTATGTCAGTTATCATCAACTTGATTGCCACTCCTGATGACGCCATATGGGCCACAGTAGAACTGTGCTTGTGTGTTTCAAAGGGTTTCCAATGAATAAATCATGAGAAGCAAATCACTATACCTTTCTTCTGAGCTGCCCCTGCATGAATCAGAACCTTCAGCCTTTGGTTGGCAGCTAAGAAACCTTATGTATCATCCAGGAACTCTGTCTAAGGGTTGGCTCACTCAAAAAAAGTGTTAACTACATGTGGCATACTGAAGAGTAGTTTCATATTTGCAAGTTTGGGTTTTTTCCCCTCCCTGTCAATGAGAGTTGTGTGTAACTCAGCTTTCATTCCTTAAAATCTGGCCCAGCTCAGAAGAAGCTCAACAGGTGTTTGTTGAATTGGATTCAATTTAACCCTTTCAGAGTCAAGATTTTTTTCCCGAAGTTCTTGTTGAAACCATATGTTTTTAGTAATGCAGGGGGTGCATGTTGAATAAAAATGTAAAATTTGAGTTAATATGGATTTTGATACAATTAGTGAAACCAAGGGGTCTCTGTATTGAGGGTGGTAGGATAAAGTCTGTTTCTTCAGTTGCACAATTGTACAGTCCTACACAAGATGGCAGCAAACTGTATAAGTGAGGTAACAGTTTCCCACTAAATCCCAGAAGTGGAAATGTAGGTGAGCACTTATATACTCCATGAGTCATGAAAGTATTAGGGACCCCAAAAGCTAATAAGCAGTTGTTTTCTTTGACTCCATTCATTAGAAGTTTAACTCCCATTGTTTTCTGCTTCTTACCACCCTGCTGACATTGATTTCTTCTCAAAGACTTTTGAGAATAAAGAGAAGACAGATAAAAATTTGACAAACTTTATTTGCTCTTTCTAAAATTCCACCAGATTGTACCCCTGTTGAGTAAAGAATATACTAGCCTTTTATCACTTTATTCTCGCTTCCAATTTCTTCTGCTCTCAGTTTCTCCAACACACACTTTTAAAAGTTCTCTTACATAGATCACATCAATAATTTCTTTAAAACTGTCAACAAATCTGTGAGGAAGCATACCTTCACTAGAACCTATCTAATTTTCTTTCTTTTCTTTGCCTCTTTTAAGTCTATAGGCAAACCCTCTAATCCTTCATTAGTATCCCATCAAATTCCTCAATAAACCAGAATAGTATCTTTTCATGTTTCCCAAGTAATCTTCATTTTCTCATTTATAATATTTTTGTTTGTTTGTTTGTTTTTTGTGGGCATCATTGCCTCTGGTGGTCGTGGGCACTACCCAGCCACTGCTGGATTTGAACCGCCAAGCCTGTGGGCTGCAGTTCCGCCCTCAACCACTTACGCCACTGGGGCTCAGCCCTCATTTATAATATTATAATTTGCCTTTTACTCTCTGAAACTTGTCCTAACCTAGTAGAAATAGTGTTCAATACTACACAACAGAAATCCTACAATTGCAGCTAGGATAAAATTTTAAGACCCATGCACACCAAACCAGAATACGCAGAAAATAATTACAACTGGATTTTACGTGCTTTCTATTCAAAATGGTGTGCCATTTTTTGTCTCTTTAACATGAGTGTGAGACCTTATGGACTAGACTATTTTTGAGCTGTGCTCTATGGTTTCTGGCGCAAGAACACAAAGTCCTAAGAACTTCTGATGACTCCCCAAGCTTCAGATCCACCTTGCAGCAATGATGTGCCTGTCATCACGGAGTCAATGCATTAAATAGCATGCAAACACTCCATGTGTTTTGTGGTACTTTTCTGTGATAGTGAGGTCTACTGTGCCAACTAGGCCATTACAGGAGCCTGTAGGTGGAGTTTAATCAGGTTGCAACTTGATTGGAAGGCAACTGAGATAAAGACTTTGTGCTGCTAGCACCCTGTCTCTCTTCCTGGTGATTGGACCAGAGTTCTGCTGCCTGTGCTTCAACTGTGGGCTGCACTACTGTGGGTCGAGCCAACCCATGGATCACGTCGCCTTGCTGAGGTTCCATTGAGCCCTGTTTTGCCACTGTGCCGGTGCATGACTTGAGTACAAGACTGGTGGACTGTGTAGCCCTGTGTACAATCTGAAAACCCTATTGGGACCCCCTGGGGCCTGCTTCAATAGGCTACCAAGTCATTGACTATTGCTGCCCCACCCTGTTGTCTGCTGCCTGTGGGTGACTTTGCCTGTCTTACTTGAGGGCAGACTTTGCTGTCTGCTTCCTTTACCTTGGACCAGCAGCCCATGTGAATTAAGGGACCTTCAGTATATTAACTGTTCCACTAAAATGAGTTGAACTGAGCCCTCTATACTGCTGTGTCTTAATTAGCCGTTATATTCCTTCTCACTGTGAAAGCCAATCCAGAAAGATGAT